>WAAE01000832.1:4884-119229 GCA_013400495.1 Nicator chloris
AGAGCATCAAGAGGGAGCAATAATATGAGCAAGGCAATTTCTCCAATTTCTCCAATTTCTCCAATTTCTCCAATTTCTCCAATTTCTCTGATTTCTGATTTCTCAGTGGAAGGTGTCCCCCCTCATGGCAGGGGTGGAACAAGATGAGCTTTAAAGTCCCCCCCAACCCAAACCAGTCTGGGACTCTATGAAATATTCCAGTAAATTACAGGCAAGATCACATTCATCAGCTTGCCCACACAGACAGGCTTTGGAGGAACAAGTCCCTGTGCTTACAGACCTAGTCTTGGTCTTCCTCCACTGATGCTCCTCTCTGCCCAAGTAAATGTCCTGCCAAGCATTTTTGGGCACAGAAATAGAAAAAATCCCAGCACCAGCAGGAAATTCTCTTTAAGAGCCAGAAGAGCCCCTGACAGGCCCAGCATCCTCTGGCTGCCCAGCTCTGGGAGCACGATCAGATAAATAAAATTATTTTTGGCCGGGCTTGATAATCTGAGAGGTCTTTTCCCACCTCAATGACTCAATGATTGCAGCAGCTTACCCTGCCCCTGGCGCAGGGCTGAGGGTGTTCAGGGGTGTTCAGCGATGCTCAGGGGTGTTCAGGGAGGTTCAGGGATGCTCAGGGATGTTCAGGAGTGTTCAGGGATGTTCAGGGACACTCAGGGATGTTCAGGGGTGTTCAGGGGTGCTCAGGGATGTTTAGAGGATGCTCAGGGGTGCTCAGGGATGCTCAGGGATGCTCAGGGGTGTTCAGGGATGTTCAGGGGTGTTCAGGGATGCTCAGGGGTGTTCAGGGGTGTTCAGGGATGCTCAGGGATGTTTAGAGGATGCTCAGGGGTGCTCAGGGGTGCTCAGGGATGCTCAGGGGTGCTCAGGGGTATTCAGGGGTGCTCAGGGGTGATCAGGGGTGTTCAGGGGTGCTCAGGGGTGATCAGGAGTGTTCAGGGGTGCTCAGGGGTGTTCAGGGATGTTCAGGGGTGCTCAGGGGTGCTCAGGGGTGTTCAGGGGTGTTCAGGGGTGCTCAGGGGTGCTCAGGGATGCTCAGGGATGCTCAGGGGTGCTCAGGGATGTTCAGGGATGTTCAGGGATGCTCAGGGGTGCTCAGGGGTGCTCAGGGGTGCTCAGGGGTGCTCAGGGGTGCTCAGGGATGTTCAGGGATGTTCAGGGATGCTCAGGGGTGCTCAGGGGTGCTCATGGGTGTTCAGGGATGTTCAGGATGCTGAGCCTGGAGCAGGGCTCGTGCTGCTCACCCAGCACCAGGCACAGAACCCTTGGAGCTGGATGTGGGCAGTGGATGCTCTGCCAGCCCCGGGAGCACCCACAGGAGGCACCTGCAGCCTCCTCCCAGCCCGTGCGGGATCAGAGCGGAGTGATGAATTCATCGTGCAGCCTCACAGACAGAAAGAGAGGCTCAATTCATCTCCTGAATTATTCACTGGGAACTGGTGCTCTGTTCCAGCAGACACACATCCAGCAGCTCCATAATGGGGAAATTCAGTATATATCATAGCAGTTAGACACGTATCCATTACACACAGCAGTTGTTAATCTCCAGTGAATGTATTTAATAATAGCTATTTATGTACCATACATTAACTACCCCTTTTAAGCTGAAACTGAATGCATATTTGAGACCCTTAATTCAAAGCACTACTTAAAGCTGAGGCTCTGAGTCAGGGTAATAACGATTTCACAAGGGGGGTGTTTAAGTACTTCAGAATAAAGAAAACCTTAAAAAAAATGAAAAAAAGAAAAAAAAATAAATAAACCCCAAAACATCTAAAGAGGTTTCTTGCACTTGGAATCCCTCCTGGGTGCAGACTGGTGGCTGAGAGGGGCACCATGGCCAGAGGAAAGTGTGCAGGGACCATGTGAGGTGTCACCTCCTGCTGATCGTGGATGTGGCACCCACCAGCTCTGTGGGACCATCCTTGTGGGAAGAGAGAGGATCCCACAGCAGCTGATTTTCCTGTCTGCTGTCACCCATCCCTCAGGAGACCCACCAGAAGTGCCCAGCCTCGATGGCAGAGCTCCCCAGGGGTTTCCACAGGGAGACTCTGACAGCTGGGCTTTACATTCCTGCTCTTTATTCCCTTCATGATAATTCCTAACACTTGATTTGCTTTTCCGAGCCACTGCCGAGCACAGAGCTGACATTTTCAAAGCTGCCTCTGTTGTAACTCTGAGACCTTGTTCTTTAGCACTGACAGGCAGCTCATGGGGCTTTATTTAATTCATAAAGTTAGGAGCTGTATTTTCCCGTGTACCTCCCTTTTCATTTATCTGCTCTGAATTTTATCTGCCATTTTGTCACCAATCCCTTCCTATCACCAAGCCTTTTTGCAGCCCCTCACAACCGGCCCTTGTTCTACTCACAAAACAATTCAGCACCTCCAGCTGAAGGTGCTGTTGGAAAAAAACAAAATTGTTATTAATAACCCATCCGTGGTGATGAACCCAGGTCAGCTTCAGGAGGGGGTGGGACCAAACCTCCACATTCTCCTTGCTGGGATACAAATTTGAATTTGGTGTCTGGTTGAACATCTCTCCCCACCTGAGACCAGCCCAGGGGTCGGAGCTCTGGCTCTGTGCAGATCCCCGGGGCTCTGACAGCCTGTCCAGACACGGGCCTGCCCCTCAGCCCAGCTCTGCCTGAATTTGGACCCCGCAGGCTCCCCAGGGTGCTGCTGCGTGGACCATGGTCCCAGGAAAGCCCCTGACAAACCCCGGGGCTGAGCAGAGGGAGGTGCAGGGAGCTGAGGGAGGGGCAGAGGAAACCCTGCCTGGCTCTTCTCCCTGCTCAGGGGTTGCTGGGTCACCACAATTCCCACCTGAGGGGTCAAACCCTGCCCTCAGAGCACAGAGAACGTGGATTTCTGCAGAGCTTACGTTAGAGGCACGCTGTGATGGTGAGATGAGAGATCTCTGGGGACAGGGCTGCTCATGGAACACGTGGTTTATTCCCAAGGGCCGTGGGTGACAGAGTCTGCCATCAGCTGCCAGCCCAGCTGATGCCGTGGTCCCAAGAGGGAGAATTTCCTGTTACAGTCAGTTTGATCCCATTCTGTGTTGAATATTCTATTTACAGTGACCAACCGGTGTGAGACACAAATCCTACAGAATTTACACACAGCCTATGAGAACGACTAGATTTGAATAAGGCACTGCCTTCTAAACCTTAATGCTGATCTCTGTAATCCCCTCTTCCTGCCATCCCTGCAGACCCTTTTCTGCCTGGTCACAGGTATTGCCCAATATCCTGTCTCCTGGGCTGGTACACCTCACATATCAAAAGTCACTGTCATTTCTATTTCACTGACAGGCTGGATGTTTTCAGAACCTATTGCTAAACAATCATATTTATAACCTTTCCCTGTATCACCTTCCCCAACAGGCTTATCCAAGGGCGTGGCAGTGCAGGGAGGAACACGTGTGCCACGTTCCACTCCAGGCACCTCGGGCAGGGCTGGAATTTCACCCTGTGCCGGTGCCACGGCCAGCACAGGCTCCTGGCGGTGCCAACACCAGCACAACACCTCCGTGGCCACAGCCAGGAGCCCAAGGACAGAGGGCTTCCCCCTGAGGAACCACAACCCACAAGGAAAAACCAGAGGGAAAGAATCAAGGAGGAACATTTTCAGCAGCAGGGTGTGGAGCTGACCCAAACTGCCTTGCTGAGAACACCAGAGCACGTCAGGCACGGGCAGGAGCAGAGCCCAGGACCAGCCTGAAGCCACTTTTATTCCCCTTGGTGCTTTCCTTGGTACCTCAGCCTGTGTGCCACCACACAGGGTCACAAATGTGGGCCATCAGAGGGCACCCAGGCAGACAGAGCAGGGCCCAATCAGCCCTGAACCCACCCCAGAATCTTTTTAGGCTGGAAAAGCCCTCCCAGGCCATCCAACCCAACCTGTGACCCATCCCCACCTCGTCCCCAGCCCAGGGCACTGAGTGCCACCTCCAGGCCTTCCTGGGACACCTGCAGGGATGGGCACTCCAAACCTCCCTGGGCAGCCCTGCCAAGGCCTGAGCACCCTTTCCATGGGGAAATTCCTGCTCTTGTCCACCCTGAGACATGGTCACAGCCAGTTTGGGGCTGTGCTGGGCACAGGGCTGTGTCCCACCCCTGCAGGACAGAGGGTGACATTCCAGGGGCGCTGGCAGCCCTGGGAAGGAGGATTGGGCTGGCATGGCCATGTGGGGACAGGGAAGGAACCAGAGGTGGCACCCCAGCTTGCTTTTCCTTGTGCTTCCCCTTTGAGGTTGCTGGGAAGCTGGACAGGGAAGGGACCTCTCTTCCCCACGTGCCTGGAATTTGGAAAACCAGCTTTCCTGGCCTCTGCTTCCCCCCCCCAAAAAAAAAAAACAAAAAAAACCCCCCACCAAACAAAAACACAAAAACACAAACAAACAAACCTCAAACCCAAACAAACAAACAAAATCACAAAAAAACAAACAAACAAAAAAAAACCAAACCTGCAGGCATGATGTGGTTTGATTTTCTGACCAGGTGGAAGAACTTCACCCTGCCCAAGCCCAGGGTTTCTCCTGGATCACAGCAGATCCTGTAGCAAGGTGTGCCAGGGAAGAAACAGCCTTGAGTGGTGGAGGCTCCTCCACATCCCAGAGGAAGCTGTTGGGGGATTTATTTATCCCTCTGCCTGTCATCAGTGAGCTCCCAGTCCATGCCCTCAGCCGGTACCTGACGTTCTCCTTGGTCTTTGGGGATCTCCTCCTCTCTGAGCCCCTTCCAAGCTCAGACAGGTCAGACACCAACGTCACCTGGGATTTGCCAGCGAGGAAAGCCTCGCCCATCCTCCCTCTCCCATTGCACAACAGATTCCCAACCCCTCAGACCATCCCTGGGGGGATTTTCGGATTACTTCTAAATTCGTACTTTTAAACATGAGGACCTTTGGCATAGACAGGGCATGGAGTGGCTGCCTTGGTGAGGTGTGTCCAGAGGAATCCATGTCCTAAGGAATCCATGTCCTGAGGAATCCATGTCCTGAGGAATCCATGTCCTAAGGAATCCATGTCCAGAGGAATCCATGTCCTAAGGAATCCACATCCAAAGGAATCCATGTCCAGAGGAATCCATGTCCTAAGGAATCCATGTCCAGAGGAATCCTCATCCAAAGGGAATCCATGTCCAAAGGAATCCATGTCCAGAGGAATCCATGTCCTAAGGAATCCATGTCCAGAGGAATCCATGTCCAAAGGAATCCATGTCCAAAGGGACTCCACATCCAAAGGAATCCATGTCCTAAGGAATCCACATCCAAAGGGAATCCACATCCAAAGGGAATCTGTGTCCTAAGGAATCCATGTCCAGAGGAATCCGTGTCCAAGGGAAATCCATGTCCAAGGGAAATCTATATCCAAAGGGAATCCATGTCCAGAGGAATCCATGTCCAGAGGAATCCAAGTCCTAAGGAATCCACGTCCAGAGGAATCCATGTCCTAAGGAATCCATGTCCAAGGGAAATCCATGTCCTGAGGAATCCAAGTCCTAAGGAATCCATGTCCAAGGGAAATCCATGTCCAGAGGAATCCATGTCCTAAGGAATCCATGTCCAAGGGAAATCCATGTCCTAAGGAATCCATGTCCTAAGGAATCCATGTCCTAAGGAATCCATGTCCTAAGGAATCCATGTCCTAAGGAATCCATGTCCTAAGGAATCCATGTCCTAAGGAATCCATGTCCTAAGGAATCCATGTCCTAAGGAATCCATGTCCTAAGGAATCCATGTCCTGAGGAATCCATGTCCAGAGGAATCCACGTCCAGAGGAATCCGTGTCCTAAGGAATCCATGTCCAGAGGAATCCACGTCCAGAGGAATCCGTGTCCTAAGGAATCCATGTCCAAGGGAAATCCACATCCAAAGGGAATCCACATCCAAAGGGAATCTGTGTTCCCTGGAAATCCCTGTTGCAAACCCTCATTTCCCTGCGTTTGGATCCAAGAGCCATTCCAGCTCTGGCAGCTGCACCTTGGTGCTCCTGCTTCCTTCATTACGCCCAACGTCCATTTCAAGGTTTTACTTTCTCACCTCTCTCTGCAAAATCCAGATTTTTCCTCAGATTTGGAAGGCAGTTTTGGCCTTTTTTGAAAAACACAGCAATTGGAATTTTGTAATTTTTGTGCAACAAGAGCTGCATGGAGAAAAAGATTTCTCTCGGTTCGTTTGCAAACTGTGCATTTGTTTGTTTGGTTGGTTGGCTTTTTATGTTATTCAAGCCTGGAACAAAGAGAAAGGTTGCCCAAACTATTGCCAAATTGATTTTCAAAGGCTTTGGAGTCAACATTTCGTTTGACAGTATCGGAATACTTTGCTTCAATCAAGCTTTTGGATTTTTCCAAATTAAATGAAAGGGAGTTTTTAAACTGAAGGATGTTTCAGGCCCAAAAAATCAAAACATTTCATTCTGAACATGTCAAAACTGGCCATTTTAAACGCTTCCACATGGCTTTTTTCTCCAGTAAACAAAATTGGGCAAATTCACCATCATTTTACAAAATACTTCAAGAGCTGACACACTCGTGTTTCCCCCATAAAGAAACTGCATGGAACAAAATTCGTTAACCTCCTCTCCCAGAGCGGCTTTTGGAGGGGGAAAAAAACCTCCCAGGAATGAAAACATGGAAATTCCAAGGCAAAAATTCATCCTCCTGATGAGCAGCCTTTTCCCACTCCTAATTTTGTGTAGCTGAATTGCAGCCACAAGGCTGGGACACGCTCAGGCGTCCCTGTGGAGGCGGATTGTCAGGTCCCCACTGGTCTGCACTGGTTTGAACTGGGTGGCATCCCCTCCATGCCACACCCAAATATCCCCAGGGATAATCCTCCTTCCCTTCCTGCCTGGGAGCCTCCACAGGCCTCATTCCACTGAAATCCTCAGGTGAGATGTAAGAACACCCTGGCAGGAATCTGAACCCTGTGTGGGCTTCGTGGGCACCAAAGGGGCCTTTCCCTGCCGAAAAAATCCATCCCCACTGGGGGGGCCTCACTCCCAGGGCTGGATCTTGAGGCTGGAAAGGCTCTGGAATGCTCTGCTGTGCTGGCTGGATGAGCTCCTGGTGGGATGGGATGGGATGGGATGGGATGGGATGGGATGGGATGGGATGGGATGGGATGGGATTGAGCACTCTCCAAATATCAATGCTGCGTTTGAGGTTATTTATCCCCCACAAACCAGTACCAGGCTGGCTCCAGGCATGGCAGTGATCCCTGCCAGCTCTCCAGGGACTCACAGGATCACAGAATCTCCTGAGCTGAAGGGACCCACCAGGATCACCCAGTCCAGCCCCTGTCCCTGCCCAGACCCCCCACCAAGCCCACCCTGGGCATCCCTGGGGCGCTGTCCAAAGGCTCCTGGAGCTCTGGCAGCCTCGGGGCCGTGCCCATTCCCTGGGGAGCCTGGGCAGTGCCAGCACCTCTGGGGGAAGAACCTTTCCCTGAGCTCCAGCCTTCTTCCTCCCCCTGGGCTCCCCAGTGTCCCTTGGCTCACGCAAGGGGCACCTTGTGGCAGGGGACAGAGACACCCCCAGCCCCACATCCCTGTGCAGGAGCTGCCCAGCTGTGCCCAGCCGGGGCGGGAGGAGCTGATTCCCTCTGCTCCCCAGCTCCCTGGGTGATTGATGGAGTGTGAGATTAAGGGCTGGAGCTGCTAACGGGGAGCTGGGAGATGAATGAAATTGCAAAGAGGATTTATGAGTGTGACTGAGCCACTCTGCCGGTGACACCAAGCAGGGGCTTGGGGCCCTTTGGGGAGGACAGAGGGGCACTGGGGCTGCAGAGAGATCTGACCCCATGCCAGGTGTGAGTGGGATGAACAAGCAGAATTCCATTCTTTTCCCAGTGTGCAGTAAAAGAAATTATAGAACTGCAGAATATTCTGAGCTGGCAGGGACCCCCAAGGATGATCCAGTCCAACTTCCAGCCCTGCACAGACACCCCAAAAATCCCACCCCGGGCATCCCTGGAGCTCTGTCCAAACCCTCCTGGAGCTCTGGCAGCCTCGGGGCTGTGCCCATTCCCTGGGGATTCTGGTGCATGACCAACACAGGCAAGGAGATGTCCTGGGATATCCTGGACTTGCCTTGATTGGTTCATGGTGACTCAATGGATGTGAGAACCTCTCCTTTTGAGGTTTTTGTGCATCAGGTCCCCGCTGTGCTGTGAGGCCACCCTCAGGCACTGAAGAGCACGGGGAGGGTTTGGTGCCACCAGCACATCGTGTCACTTGTGTGCACAGGCCCTGTGACACTGCAGGCCAGCAAAAACGTTGGAAAACACCTGCAAAACCCCCTCAGTTTGTGGATCTGCTTCTGATCCCTGAGCACTGGGGGCTCTGTTGCCTTGGGACTTCCTGACGGTTTCCCTGGAGCAGTGGGACATCCCCTCCCATCCGTCACCTCTGAGGACACTCTGCAGCCCAGCATGTGGCAGTCCTAGGAGCACCCTGGAGCCACAGGCGGTGGCACTGGGAGCTCTGGCTCCCTCCCTGATGTGCCAGGGATTCAGTTTTGCCCCAGCTCCTGGAAAGCTGCCGAGGCAGGGATGTGTGCCTGAGGGTTTGTTTGACACGGGGCATCTGGACATGAGCTCCAGGTTTCCTGTGTTGTCTGAACCAAGCCCAAACCCAACATTTCATTGCTTCTCGTGCACTCTGGGTCTTCCCTAAAACTGCAGCAGCAGAAGCCCCGGGGCAAATTTCGCTCTTGAACTTCTGTGGGTCATATGGGTGGGAAAGGAGTGGATTTAAGTACTTTTAAACCAAAAAGGAGGAAATCCAGCTACCCCTGGGAGTTCCTGGCATGGGGAAACCACTCCTTTCCACCCTCCCCTGCAGCAGAGCTCCAGCACAGCTGGAGGGAGCGGCTGGGGAGCGGCACTGGGACCACGCAGGGACCCTAAAAAGGAGGGAGCCCATCCTGGGCCAGGCAGGGCAGGGATGGACGAGCCTTTCCCCAGGGCAGGGATTGCCGTGCCTTTCCCCAGGGCAGGGATGGACGAGCCTTTCCCCAGGGCAGCTCCCCCCGAGGCACAGAGCCCATCCTGGGCCAGGCGGGGCAGGGATGGACGACCCTTTCCCCGGGGCAGGGATGGACGAGCCTTTCCCCGGGGCAGGGATGGACGAGGCTTTTCCCAGGGATGGGATGGACGAGCCTTTCCCCGGGCCAGGGATGGACGAGCCTTTCCCCGGGGCAGGGATGGACGAGCCTTTCCCCGGGGCAGGAATGGACGAGCCTTTCCCCGGGGCAGGAATGGACGAGCCTTTCCCCGGGGCAGGAATGGACGAGCCTTTCCCCGGGGCGGGAATGGACGAGCCTTTCCCCGGGGCGGGGATGGACGAGCCTTTCCCCGGGGCAGGAATGGACGAGCCTTTCCCCGGGGCGGGGATGGACGAGCCTTTCCCCGGGGCGGGGATGGACGAGCCTTTCCCCAGGGCAGGGATGGACGAGCCTTTCCCCGGGGCAGCTCCCCCGAGGCTCTCGGAGCCCAGCCCCGGCACAGCGGGACGCGCTGATCGAAGCCCGATGGATCGAGGGAGATCAAAGCTCGCCTTTTATCTGTGTCTCCCTTCTGCCTTCTTCCACAGCTGGAGGGCGTGTGTTCCCCTCCTTTGTAGCTGCTCCATCCTCTTCTTTAAATCTTCACTTAAAGCCTTCCTTTCTTCTCCAGCAGGCAGCCGAGTCCTCCCCAGCGCGCTGCTGTAATGCCCGTGGAGGATCCCGTTCCAGAGGCATAAATTACACGGCCCCGTGTCGGCTCCCTCCGGCTGAGCCTCTCTGGCAGGTAACACTTTGTGTTAAGTGCACATGAAGCAGCGCCGAGCGGCAGCGGGAGCGGCTCGGGGGGACCCCTGTGCCGGCTGCTCGTTAGCATCAATGTCGGGGCCAAGGCTGAGCCCCCCCGCGCTGCTGCCGGGGCTGCCATCGCCTAATTGGATCCAATGTAAGGTTTAAGAGACGCATTAGGAGATGACACAAATTGGGCTTGGCTCGTTCTCGGCACACCGAGAGGCCGCTGTAAGGAGCGCAGCGAGGGGGCAGGGCCAGGGTGTCCTTGTCACCTCCTGTCCTTGTCACCTCCTGGACCTCGGGGCTGGAGCACCCAGCACAAGTCCCGCGTTGCTGCTGAGCGTTGTCACCTGCAAAACGGGCGGGAAGTGCTGCTTTGGCCACCCCTGGCAGCAGAAGGGCTCACAGGTCTGCGGGGCCATCCCAAATCCCATATGCTCGTCCTGGTGATGAGGGATGCACCGAGCCACTTACAGGGGCCTGGCTGCCCCAGGAGAACGCCAGAATATCCCTGGGTCTGGCACTGAGGGCTCAGGCACAAGGTCATCATCAACTGGGAGACCTTGCAGGGCTGCAGGGGGACTGATGCTGAAGAGCAAAGACACTGCAGCCAAGCCTCAGCAGAACCAGAGTTCCACAGGCTCCGTTCCCGCTTTGTTCTACCCAAAAAAAAGCTCAGCACCTCATCCCACCATTGCCTTGGCCTTTTTCCTGGGATCCTGCAGATCCGGGGAGCTCCTCTGGGCACAGGGATCACAGGGCTGCACCTGGCAGGACTGGGGGACACCACAGCTGGAGGTGCAGGATGGACAGAGGGTTCCATTAATCTCAGCACAGCCAGCCAGCCCTCGAAGCCCTCCTGGAGGAGCGCCTTGGTGCCCTCAAAGCCCTCCTGGAGAAGCTCTCTGCTGCCCTGTAACTCCTCCTGGAGCAGCTCTCTGCTGCCCTCAAATCCCTCCTGGAGGAGCTCTCTGCTGCCCACAGGCACGGGCAGGGTCAGTCTGTGCCGTGCAGGAGGAGGGTTAAACTCCTTGATTGTGCTCACGGTGACTGCAGATGCTGCTGCTCACAGGCACCCCCAGCCTATTTTAATATCTCACGGCAGTGAGCTCTGCAGCTTAACCACAGGCTGGAGAAAAACTTGTATGGGTTCGGAATTTACTGCCTTTTAATTTCCTGCATTACGATTTTCTGCACTTCCTGAGTTTAATTTCTTTCAGTCTTTATTTTCTCATCGCCGTCCAAGAGATCTGGGGTCTGTTCTTCTTACTGCTGAGATCAAAAACACTGCCCAGCCACCAATTCCCTGCGATGCTTTGCAATACATTTGCACCTTCAGCACCGTTTTTGTCCTCGCCCACCAAAAAAACATACCCAGACCTCCTAAAAAAAACCAAAACAAACCCAACAACCACTGAAACAACCCACACAAAAAAAAAAAATCCCGGCAAAAAGGTGAAGGAATATTGAACAATCCCAAGCAAAGCACTGCAGATCAGTTTCTGAGGGTGAGTGGAGAATTAGAGTTTCTGCTTACGGTGCTCCTGTTTGAGGAACAAAATGCAGAAACTGGGGCTGCAGGGGGTGTTTGGAGCAGACACAACCCTGCCAGGACCTGTGTGGAGAGCCACGGGTGTCAGGCCCCAGCTGCCCCTCACCCTTCCTGCTCTCAGCATCACAATCACCAGCCTTGGCTCAGTTTTGATAGAGGAGCACAAAGCGGTGAACCCAGGGTCATCTGTCCTCATGCCACGTTGTCCCCGTGCCCTGGAGCACAGCAGGGGCTGCTGCTGGCCAGGATGGTCCAGGACACAAGAGAGGCATCAGTGGGTGGTGGCACAGCCAGGAAATATTTCCCTGGAGCAGAGAATTTGTGATCACAACATTATTTGCCGTGGGCCAGAACTCCAGGAGCGTTTGGACAAAGCTCCCAGGCACAGGGTGGGATTGTTGGGATGTCCTGGGCACGGCCAGGAGCTGGACTGATGATCCTCCCCACTCAGGATATTGCACAATTCTGCACTTGTGGGCCTGTGAAGTGCCAGGAAGATGCAGATTTGGGCTGAGGAGCAGGTCCTGGATGCCGGCAAGGAAGATGAGGGTCTCCTGCTGAGCACTGTGACACTTTGCTAAAGTGCTCCGAGAGCTCTTCCTTCCCAACCCAGGCAGCTAATGGCTGGTTTATGTCCTGAAGCATGAGGGTTTAGGTCCCCTGCAGATTTTTATCCCATTTAATGTAACTGTAGATATCCTCTGTATTCATAGAAATGAATAATCCTTTCTGAATCCTTCTAAGCACTTTGCCTTAGCAGGCTGGATGTTATTAATCATAATGCTCTGCACTTAGACAGCATTTTACCTATTCACAGCGCTGAACAAACACTGCCTAATTAACCCTCCCCATGCCGAGGGAGGTGATTATCACCCTCGCTGTCTGGGCGGGGAGGTGGCACCAAAAGTGTCAGTGAGTGGGGATTTGGGGTCAGGGCTGCCTCCTTCCCTGTGGCAGTGGGCACAGGTCACTCTCTGTGGCTACAGACCTACTCAAAACTTCAATTTCCTTCCTGAGAATTCATTGTGGCAGCGGGCACAGGTCACTCTCTGTGGCAATTTCCTTCCTGAGAATTCATAAAAACACAGCGTGGAAGGACCTTAAAGCTCCTCCAGTTCCGTTTTCCACCATGGACACCTTCCACTGTCCCAGGTGCTCCCAGCCCCATCCAACCTGGCCTTGGGCACTGCCAGGGAGCCAGGGGCAGCCACAGCTGCTCTGGGCACCCTGTGCCAGGGCCTGCCCACCCTGCCAGGGAAGAATTTCACCCTAATATTTAATCTAATCCTACTTTCTGCCAGTGTAAAGCCACCCCCTCGTCCCGTCCCTGTGTGCCCTCATGAAGAGCCCTTTGTGAATCTTTCCCTCTTTCTTGTAGAATTCTGGGACAACTCCACTTAATTCCCCTACAACCCACTGGCTTTTTGCACTGGAAGTGCAGAGAGCTGAAAACCAGAACTCAAACCGTTTAATTAACTAAACAGAAATCAGCACTGCGAAAACCGAGACCTTCTTGGGGGCAATTTTTGTCTCGTCAAAGCAATGGGGAGTTGGGGTGGGTGGAGGGAAATGCCACCAGAGCATCTGGGGATGGGTTTGCCGTGCAGCCACCAGCAGCAGCAGGGGAATAGTGATGATAATAATAATAACAATAATAATAATGATGCTAGGCTTAACATTCCTGTGCCTGGGTTCCCCGCAGCATCCTGCGCAGACGGATCCCAGAGCACATGAGAAATGGGGTTGCTGCTGTCGCTCCTCCCGCTCAGGCTGGGTTGTCACGAATGTTTCCCAGCTGAGAGCCAGGCTGGAGCTGCCAACAGCCTCTGGTGTCCCCTGGGGGCTCCGGGACACTCCCAGCAGGGCTGGCACAGTCCCTGCCACACCCTGCTGGTGAGGGACCTTCCTTCCCTGGCCTGCTCCACTCCCAGGTGGCCCAGGGTGGGGGGATAAGTGTCACCCTCCTGTACCCCATCACACACAGGTTAATTAACCCTTCCTGTGCCAGGAATAAGGCCCAAGGGATGAGGAGGGAGCACCCCATGGCCAGGACACCAGGAGCTCATCCATGGGGGAAATGCCCCCCTTCCAGCAAGGTTCTTAGGCAGGGGAAACAGGACCTGTCCCTCCTGCACAAGAGAGGAGCTGGCTCAGGTGGTGCCACCAGGGTGCATGGCCTGGGGCAGGAGGGTGGGAATCAGGAGCTGAGGGGGTTAATCCTCCTCACGTCCTGGGCAGGGATGTGCTCCTCTTCCCTGTTAGCCAGCTGTGGGGAGAAGCATCTCCCAGAGGGACAGCCCCGAGGGACAGCCCCAAGGGACAGCCCCGAGGGACATCCCCAGAGGACGGCCCCGAGGGACAGCCTCAATGACAGCCCCAAAGGATGGCCCCGAGGGACAGCCCCGAGGGACAGCCCCAGAGGACAGCCCCGAGGGACATCCCCGGAGGATAGCCCCGAGGGACAGCCCCAAGGGACAGCTCCAAGGGACAGCCCCGAGGGACAGCCCCGAGGGACATCCCCAGAGGACAGCCCCAAAGGATGGCCCCGAGGGACAGCCCCGAGGGACATCCCCAGAGGACAGCCCCCAAAGGACAGCCCCAAAGGACAGCCCCGAGGGACAGCCCCGAGGGACAGCCCCAAAAGACAGCCCCAAGGGACAGCCCCAAAGGACAGCCCCAAAGGACAGCCCCAAAGGACAGCCCCGAGGGACAGCCCTGAGGGACAGCCCCGAGGGACAGCCCCGAGGGACAGCCCCGAGGGACAGCCCTAAAGGACAGCCCCAAAGGACAGCCCCAAAGGACAGCCCCCAAAGGACAGCCCTGAGGGACAGCCCCAAAGGACAGCCCCAAAGGACAGCCCCAAAGGACAGCCCTGAGGGATAGGCTGAGGGACAGTCCCCATGCTGGGGACACAGATTCCTGTGGTAAATCCTGTACACAGAGCCCTCTGACCAAAGGGTCACCTTGGACCCCCCCAGGGAGCTGTAGAGGCCAGGAGGCACCTCCAGACCAGGGCCACCTGCCCCACCTCATGGGGCCACCTGGGGAAATGAATTCCTCTTTGGAGGGGGAGCTTCACTGCCTTCAGAGGGAGCCAAGTTAACACTTGCACACATCATTTTTAGGCCCTAACTTTGGAGTGTCTGGAGAGTCCATCCCATGAGGAGCAGCTGAGGGGGCTCAGCCTGGAGAAAAGGAGGCTCGGGGTGGGGGGGACATTCTGCTCCCTGGGCCGCCCTTGGGTGGCCACCTTGGCGAGCAGGTCACGGGCACGGTGCAGCAGGGAGGACGGGGCTCCTTCCCAAGGAGGTTTCACCTGTGGGCACGGCTCCAGCTGAGCCCAAAGTGCTCATCACTGCCCGGCTGCAGCCCCCACTGTTCATGGCCAGACAGAGAACGCTGCAGCGGCAGAGCCGGCCCGCGGCAGGGGACAGGGGACAGGGGACAGCCAGCCGGGATCATCACGGCTGTGTGTCACACCTCAGGGGGATGCTCCAAGCCCCCCTGGAGGGAGGCAGAGGTGTGGATCGCACTCAGATACCAGGTGGGAGCGTGGCAGGTCTGCCCCTCTGATCTCTGCCCTCCTGTCCCTGCCCTTATCTCCCCAGCTCATGCTCCTGCCCCAGGACACATTCCCACGTTCCGGTGTCATTCCCGTGCCCGGCAAACCCCCAGGGTCGTGCTGCTAACGGGAACCCAGCCCAGGCAAGCGTCAACAGGAACACTCCCCAGTCCAAAAGAGATGCTGTGGTTTCACCCTGGGAGCTGGGATGTCACCTGTGAGTCCACCCTGGGAGCTGGGAGTTCACCTGGGGTTCCACCCTGGGAGCTGGGAGTTCACCTGGGGTTCCACCCTGGGAGCTGGGAGTTCACCTGGGGTTCCACCCTGGGAGCTGGGAGTTCACCTGGGGTTCCACCCTGGGAGCTGGGATGTCACCTGTGAGTCCACCCTGGGAGCTGAGATCCCCAGCACCTGCCATCCCTGCCCCCTCTCTGGATGGGGAGAGGGGCTGCACCCACAGCTTGGTGCCTGCACAAGAGCCTGGTGGGGAGGATGCTCTGCAGGGCCCAGCCTGGAGCAGGAGCCCCTTTCCCTGGGCCCGAGGGTGGCTGACAGAGAGAGGAAGAGCTGCTTGTGGAGCTTTGTGTCCTGCAGCAAAGGCGGGTGTGCAGTTACAGGGATGAGTTCCTGCTCTCTGAGGGGCTCTGAGGAAATTCCCTTTGCCTCTGGCACCCGAGGAGTGATCAGGCTTTGCTTATTCCCTGCCATGGCTGGGAGATGGAGAATTGCCTTTCCTTTTCCTTTTCCTTTTCCTTTTCCTTTTCCTTTTCCTTTTCCTTTCATTTTCCTTTCCTTTCATTTTCCTTTCCTTTCCCCCCCAGACACTGGAATGCCAAGGCACAGGGAGGTTTTGCAAAGCCAGGGAAGAGCTGCAGTGTTTGTGGCCCTTTGGCAGCCCTTTGCTGTCCCACTGCTGGCAGCTCCCTGAGCCGAGTGCCCGAGGTGCTGTGTGTGCTCCAAACACATCCCACACCGAGTTGGGGTGGAAGGGACTTTAAATCCCACCCAGTGCCACCCCTGCCATGGGCAGGGACACCTCCCACTGTCCCAGGGTGCTCCCAGCCCTGTCCAACACTCCCAGAGATGGGGAGCTCACAAGCTTCAAAGTTCAAACGTTTGCTTCTTCTGCAATGTGACCTAAGGGACGTTGCTGTCCCGTGCCTCAGTTTCCCCAAGCGATGCCGTGGATGGAGGCTCTGCTCTACATTCCAGAGGCCAGAAGGAAAAACCCTTTGCAGGGAGCAACGGAACAGAAGCTGGTGGGGTTTGGAGGTGGTGCTTCCATGTCCTTCCTCATCCATGCCAGGGAATTGGATCGGGATGCCTGCACAAGGGAGCAGCCCCCTCTCCCCCTCGGCTGCTCCGCCGTTTCCCCGGGAGAGCTGTGGAAGGTGATGGATTGCCCAGGAGGGAAGGCACTGGTGCCCTTTCTGTTTGTGTGGAGTGTGTCTAATATACTGATATATGCTGCATTCATCCCTTTTAAATATAAATCAATAAGCGGCTGTATTTCAAACGGGCAGCCAGCGCGGGCCAGTCAATGTGCAGCAGAAATGTCTTCATTCCCCGGGGTGCCCCTGGCTGGCCTGGAGGGCTGCAGCTCACAGGGACAGCAGACGTGCTCAGGCTTTCCCAGAGAGCCGTGCCAAGAAGCCAGGGAAACCATGGCAGGGTTTTCCCTGAGGCTGCCGAGGTCCTGGGCGGCAGCAGCAGCACAAAACCAGCCCCTGCCTGCCCTGCAGGGAGGCACCTGCACCCTTGGGAGCCAAACTGGCCCGGACCTGGGACCAAACAGCTCATCCCAACCCCAGCTGGGCGGCCTGGGGCACTCACAGCAGCTCAGACCAAGTCGGCAGTGCCTGCTCACAGCCCGGAAAGCCAACGGTGTCCTGGGCTGACCCCACAGCAGGGCCAGCAGGAAACAGGATTCTGCCCTGCTCAGGTGAGACCCCACCTGCAGAGCTGCCCCAGCGCTGGGGATTCCAACAGCAGCAGCACCTGGAGCTGCTGGAGAGAGCCCAGAGGAATCCACGGAGCTGCTCCAGGGCTGGAGCCCCTCTGCAGCCAGGCTGGGAGAGCTGGGGGTGCTCCCCTGGAGAGGAGAAGGCTCCAGGGAGAGCTCAGAGCCCCTGCCAGGGCCTCAAGGGGCTCCAGGAGAGCTGCAGAGGGACTGGGGACAAGGCAGGCAGGGACAGCACACAGGCAATGGCTTCCCAGTGCCAGAGGGCAGGGCTGGATGGGATCTTGGGCAGGAATTGTTCCCTGGCAGGGTGGGCAGGGGCTGGGCTGCAATTGCCAGAGCAGCTGTGGCTGCCCCTGGATCCCTGGCAGTGCCCAAGGCCAGGCTGGACATTGGGGCTGGGAGCCCCTGGGACAGTGGGAGGTGACCCTGCCATGGCTGGGGTGGCACTGAGGGGGCTTTAAGGTCCCTTCCAACCCAATCCCTTCAGGATTCCACGATTTCACTTTTCCCTCCCCTGGCCCCAGGGATGAGGGCTCTGTCTCTGTGTGTGGTGCCTGGCCCTGGGTGTGATGCTCAGCAGGAGCAGTGAGAGCCTCACCTGCACTTCCATCCCAGCTGTTGGTCCCTCCCTCCTTGCCCACAGGTCCCCAGGTGCCAGGTGCATTTGTGGCCTGGGCCATCCCTTCTCCAGAGTCCGTGTCCCACCCCAGTTTCTCCTGGAAAGCCCCCTGGGCTGGGGCTGTGGCTGCAGCAGCACAAGAAGCCCCCAGGCCCACGGCAGAGCCCAGGCAGCTGTGCCCTGCAGTGCTGCAGCTCTGGGCTCAGCTGGGTGAGCCCAGGGGTGAAAATCACCCTGGACCCGGCAGGGAGCGGAGCAGGGACTCAGCTCCTCCTGCCGGACTCGTTCTGCCTGCGATCATCTGTGCAATAAATTCAGATTTTCCTCCCTGCTTTCCTGCCTGTCAGTCCGTGCCCACACAGGGTGACCCCAGCAGCGCTCGTGGGGGTCAGCAAAACCCCCTCCCCGGGGCAGGGATGGAGCCAAAGGATCCTTCCAGCCACATCCACTCCTCCCTGCTCCTTATCCTGCTGGGAGCTGGGGAAAAGCACTGCTGCTGTGAGAGTTAAGAAAAAAAAATAAAATAAAATCTACTCCTCACAACTGCAAAATGGTTGCAGATCCAAGGACTGCTAATTATACAACAGTTTCAGATCTAGGCTATTATTTATGATCAAAAAATGTCAATTTGTATAGACTCCAACATTTCACCTACTAAAAAGCTCACCCATTAATTCATGTTGCATTTAAATGTTCGTTTTAGGCCAGATTTCTCTGGTTAATGCACATGATTCTCTTTCAAGTCCTTTGGAAGCCTGAGTTGAAGCTGAAAAGGAGAAGCAGTCCCTTTTCTGGAATCTTCTGCTCAGAGAGAAAAAAAAAATATGTTAATGATCCCTCAATATTTTATTAATAATCAATTTCTTATGATTATTTTTTTAACGAGATGTCATTACATAAATGCCCTCATTTTCTGCAGTGCATGTGGTGTTTGTAGGAGCCTGTGATACAGCTTGCATGAATAATTCCCATTCAATTGACTATTCCCAAACTGTTCCCTTCAATCCTCGGCTATTTATTGCTGGAGATGTGTGGCTGGCCACTGCACTGGCAGGCTGTAATCGCTAATTGGATGAGTGGGGTTTTACAAGCCAGAGAAATTCGGGGTTAGTGGGCAGCACAGAGGGAAGAATGCAGCCACCAGGTGGAAATCTGGATAAAAAATCAGATCGGGGAGATTTCAGGATCAGGAAATATTTCACTGAACCTCTGGGTGTCATTTGAGAGGCACAGCAAGGAAACTGCTCCACTCTGGGCCAGGAGAGCTGCGCTGGGAGTCCTCCCTGCAGCAGCAACTCCAGGAGGAGGGACTCAGTCACCAGGGCCAGATTTCCCTGCTTGTTCTGAAGCAAAAAGGAAAAAAAAAACAGCATTTGGGGGATTGGATCCTTTCAGGAGTGCGTGACCCAAAGTAACAATAAAATAAGATCAAGGCATGATGGATTTCTGAAGGCACAGATCCCCCCAGCACCGTGTGATGCAGCTGCAGCTGTGCCTGGAAGTGTCTGGATGAGGAAAATCAAATCCTGTGCTGCAGGGCATGGGGCACATTCTTGGGGTCAGGGAGCCCTTTCCCACCGCCCAGCTGAGGCTGGGCTGTGTTTCAGTTCATTTTTCACTGAGGATGAGATTTCCAGGCACTCTCCACTCAGGGCAGGAGCCAACGACCCTGTGCTTGCTGCTCTGACACCAGGTCAGGAAGCTCTGGATCATCTCCCTGAGCCAAAACCACGCGCTGGGAAACGGCTCAGGAGCAGGGCCGGGATGAGGGCACTTCCCCAGGGTGAGGACATATCCCCAGGATGAGGGCACATCCCAGGGTGAGGGCACATCCCCAGGGTGAGGACACATCCCCAGGACCAGGGTTCATCCCCAGGGTGAGGGCACATCCCAGGGTGAGGGCACATCCCCAGGGTGAGGACACATCCCCAGGGTGAGGACACATCCCAGGGTGAGGACACATCCCAGGGTGAGGACATATCCCCAGGGTGAGGGCACATCCCAGGGTGAGGGCACATCCCAGGGGGAGGACACATCCCCAGGACCAGGGTTCATCCCCAGGGTGAGGGCACGTCCCAGGGCGAGGGCACATCCCCAGGACGGTGGCACATCCCCAGGGCACGGGCACATCCCTGGGACCATGGCCCAGCCCCAGGACCATGGCACATCCCCAGGATGATGGCAATTCCCCAGGACAGTGGCACATCCCCAGGACACTGGCACATCCCCAGGACAGTGGCACAACCCCAGGATAATGGCACATCCCCCGGATGATGGCCCAGCCCCAGCCAGGACCGTGGCACATCCCCAGGATGATGGCAATTCCCCAGGACAGTGGCACATCCCTAGGACTGTGGCACATCCCCAGGACACTGGCACATCCCTGGGACCATGGCCCAGCCCCAGGACCATGGCACATCCCCAGGATGATGTCAATTCCCCAGGACAGCGGCACACCCCTAGGACGGTGGCACATCCCCAGGGCAAGGGCACATCCCCAGGACGATGTCCCAGCCCCAGGACGATGGCCCAGCGTGCCCGGTGAGGATCTGCAGAGCGCCTGGGGGTGGGAGGGAATCCCTGCATTCCTGCGGGGCGGGGGAAGGAGCCGTGGGTGATAAGACCCTGGCAGCGTTCAATAAGTCTCCGAGCCGGCTGCCTAAGTGAGATGTTGACAGAAACAAAAGAAACCCCGATAGGAAATCTCTCCCCCTCCTGGAAGAGGGCGAGGGTTTTCTTGGAGGGGGGAGAGGAAGGTTTGCATACATTTCAAGGCTCAGCCAAAATACAAAGTGCTTTTTGTGAACGCAAGAGAAAAGGACGTGAAGCAGGCAGAGGAGGAGGAGGAAGAGAAGGGGAAGGATGCCTCAATACAAAAAAGCTTAGCCTGATAAAATATTTAGGACGGGCTCACACATCAGAATATTAATGCTCTGCATTCCTTGTGCTTGCACTCTGTTGATCTTCATTCTCCAGTGACCTTGTTTACAGTATCTGAATTTGCAGTCTGCATTTTAATAAGGCCCTGAGAGAAGGTCTGAGACACAGCGCCTCGCTGAACCAACTTCAAAACCCTGCTCCGACTGGTTGGAATTCTGGAGGATGGGCTGTGGCTCCGGGGTGCCTGGTGCCCTCCGAGGACAGACCGACCCTCCGGAGAGCCCACCCCGGGGCAGCCGCCGCCGCCTCGGACCGGGAAACCGGGGCAGCGCGGAGAGCCATTAATTCATTTCCCTTCCCACCTCCTGCAAGGCTCGGTGGAAGCCTGGGTGCAGCCAGCCCCTGCACAACACCCGGGCCCCTTCTCTTCCTCCTGCCATCCGCAGGTGACCCCGGGGCATCGAGCGGCGGCTCCCCGCGGGCTGTGCCAGCCGCACTTAAGCAGCTGCGAGTGCCGGGGAGCCACGGTCCCCTCGGCAGGCAGCGCGGCGGGCCGGAGGCAGCCGCCGGCCCCTGCAGCGCCCGCGGAGCGACGCGTGTTCCCGGGCCTGAATTGCCTAATGGGCTGTGAAGGGTCTCAGCAGGCAGAGCCCAGGCTCGGGGGGACGTGCGGGAGATGGAGCAGGCAGCGCGTTTGTCACATCTGCTCCCCGCTTCAGCCGAGACGCGCTGGGCGGCGGGGAGGGCGGCGGGAGCCGGGAGCCTTCCCGGGGCTCTGCCCGCCCGCGGCTGGCAGGGTCCGGCCGGGCTGGGCCGAGCCCTGGGCACGGCACTGCCATGGCACGGGGTCATCCCGCTGCGCTGCCATCCCGCTGCGGTCCCCGTCCCGCTGCGGTCCCCCCAGCAGAGGGTGGTGGCAGCCCGCGGACACGCCACGGCTGGCTGGCGCTGGGGACGAGCAAGGACGTGCCGCGGCTGGCGGTGCCCGGTGCCCTGCACAGCTGCTGGCAGCTCCCGGGAAGCCTCGCTGGCCGCAGGGACAGCCCTGCCCTGTTTGTCCCTGGAGAGCCCGCTGCAGGGTTGGTGCGGCGCCCGGGCACGGCACGGTGTGCCCACGGGAAAACAGCAACAGCGCCTGCGGGGATTTTGGAACAACCCCCTCGAAAGCAGGTCCTGGAAATGAGCTTGGTGCCAGCCACACCCTCAAATGCACAAAGCGTTCAGGAGGTGCGGAAGAGCCTTCCCTTATCTCACCCCGTTCCTGCTGGGTTTTGGGGCACCCTTCCCTTCTCCCACCCCATTCCTGCTGGGTTTGGGGCACCCTTCCCTTATCCCACCCCACTCCTGCTGGGTTTGGGGCACCCTTCCCTTACCCCACCCCACTCCTGCTGGGTTTGGGGCACCCTTCCCTTATCCCACCCCATTCCTGCTGGGTTTGGGGCACCCTTCCCTTACCCCACCCCACTCCTGCTGGGTTTGGGGCACCCTTCCCTTATCCCACCCCACTCCTGCTGGGTTTGGGGCACCCTTCCCTTACCCCACCCTATTCCTGCTGGGTTTGGGGCACCCTTCCCTTACCCCACCCTATTCCTGCTGGGTTTTGGGGCACCCTTCCCTTACCCCACCCCACTCCTGCTGGGATTTGCTTTTAGAAGAACCAGAAACGTCCCGTGGTTTGGAAAGGCAGCCACACTCCCTCCCCCTCAGCGGCCACTCCACCTCCCCTGTCGCTGGCCCCGGGGCGAGCTCTCTGCCGTGCCGTGACTGCCGTGTCCCCGTGGTGCCACCGCCAGGGGACCGTGAGGGCAGCGTGCTGGAAAGGCACTCCAAGGTGTGTCACAGCACGGGCACCGAGCCAGGAGCGGGAGGGAGTTTGTGTCCACACAGCACTTGGCACGTTTTTACTCCAACATAAATCATGGAATCACAGAATATCCTGAGCTGGCAGGGACCCACAAGGATCATCAAAGGACACCTCCTAAAGGAGCTCAGCTCAGTGAGTGAACCCTCATGGAGGAAAGGGAGGATGGGGGCTTTTTTTCTGTTTCACAAATGGGAAAATACAATCTGTAGGCTCTGGCAAAGCAAAGGTGGGAACGTGGAGCTGATTCCTCCCAGTCTTACCTTTCTCACCTCAGCATGCACAGGGCCATGCAGCCAGCTGGGTGTTCCTGCTCCTGCACAGCCTCCTGGACACCTTCCCTCTTTCAATCCTGCTTTTTCCTGGAAAAAGTTCAAGTCTCTCCCCTTTGACTGCTCACAGAGGAGTATCTCAGAGCAAAGCAGCACCTTCCTGAGGAGTCACACAACCCTGTGGCACCCAGGGCCTCTCCTGGGGGATGGTGATGAGCTCCACTGCCTGGTGCTTCTCCCCTGCGAGAAGAGAGGAGTTTGAGAGACCTCAGAGCATTGAGATCTCCAGCAAAGCATGGAAAACGTGCAGCTCCAGCTCAGGCCTGGTTCCCTGCCCTGACACAGGTTCAGAGATGATTTTCGAGAGCAACAAGGGATGTTCCTCCTCCCGAGTGACCTTTCTTCCTGCTCTGCAGAGCTGCAGGCACAGAGATGTGTTCTATCCCTGTCTCTGCTCAGCATGTCCTGCCTGCCTGGGGTTTGGCAGCAGCTCAGGTGCAGGCTGGGCAAGTTTGGCCCCACAGCTCTTTCCTTCCTGGGCAGCTGCTTGCTCCATCCTTGTCACTTGCTCCCCTCCTGTGCCTGCTTTTTTTAGGATGCCTGAATTGAACTTGAATTCCAAACCATTACCTGAGAGATCCTGTGCACTCTCCTGTGGTTCTGGAGATGTTTTCCCCCAGTACAATCCTTGGCAGACACACGTGGCTGCAGGAGAGTGTCCTGGGGGCTGCTGAGAGCCGAGCTGGGTGTTCCCATCGTGATCAGTTCAACCACTGAAGCTCGAGGTCAGCTCCAGATCTCTTTCCCACTGTGAAACAAACCTCAGCACTTTGAAAGGACATTTTTCGAAGTCCCTCCCAGGGGAGCCATAGCCATTCTGGGGACAGACTGAGAAAACCCACCAGCCCCTGCTCTGAGATGACTGGGAAAGATGACAGAGCGCACAGAGCTCAAGGCTGACTTTTGTTTTCCAGTTCAAAGCTTTTGGCACAGTCCCAGTCTCTATTTCCAACTTGGCTGGGAACCATCAGAAGGGCAAGAGTGTGGCTACTCATTAAGCAAATCCCAGTTCTCCCTGGGCTCTGTAGCTTGGCTGACAACACCAAAGTCCCAGGGAGGGGGGATTCCCTGGGAACACCCAGAGGCAGCTCACAGGGACACGCAGCAGGCTCTGTGCACACAGCTGATGGGAAAATGCATTATACAAATACCTCCCCCTGCCCTGATACAGCTGCTCCCTGTTGAAGGGTCTGTGCCCTGGGAGGTGCCCTTTGGGGCCACCACTTTGCCCAGAGAGGTCATTTGGGGAGCAGGATGAGGCTGCTGAGCGCCTGGGCCCTGGGATGTGGAGGGGGAGGCTGATGTGTCCTGGAGTCTCTGCAGGACCGTGAGCACGGAAGTGTCTGTGAGGAGCTGCAGAGTCCTCTGGGAGCTCACTGCACATCTGCTGAGCCCTGAGAGGCATTTTTGGGGTGCAGAGGTGCAACCTCCAGAGAAAGGGTTTGATATCCTTGGGGACATGAGGCTTTGGAGCCTCAACAGCTGGGAATTTCCCCGGCCTCTGCGTGCCTCAGTTTCCCCACCTATTAAAAGAGGTCATCCTCCCACCTGTTCAGTGAGGCCACCAATGCATCTTCCTGCGCCATTTGAGATCTTTTCCCTCCGTGCCAGCTCATTCCCCCAGTGATGGGGCAGAGGTTGGGTGAGGGGATCAGGTCAGGTAATGCACTGGAGCCAGGGCAGGCTGGCACAGGTGCCCGTGTTGGCACAGCCTCGGGGCTCTCTCACAGCTCCTGGAGCAGAGCTGCGGTGCAGAGGACTCACAGACTCATCCCCTGGCTTTCCTTAAAGCTCCTGATCCCCTGGCCCAGCCCCGGAGCGTGAGTGAGGCTGGAGCTCAGGCAGGGAGGTGAGGGACAGCTGCAGGGCCAGATGTGCTGTGTGTGTGCAGCTGTCCAGCACATCTGTGCCTCAGAGCAGCAGCAAAGGGCCCTGGTCCTCTGCTGGGAGGGGAGGGTCCCACCCACCCCCACCCANCCACCAGCAGAACCCTCAGCACGTCTCACCCTCACCCCCAGCTCCTGGGAATGCCAATATCCACCAGCAGAACCCTCAGCACGTCTCACCCTCACCCCCAGCTCCTGGGAATGCCAATATCCACCAGCAGAACCCTCAGCACGTCTCACCCTCACCCCCAGCTCCTGGGAATGCCAATATCCACCAGCAGAACCCTCAGCAGGCAGCTGGGAGCTGAGAGGGCCGTGCTCCCCTCAGCCTCCAGCACCTCCAAACCGGAGCTCTGGGGACACAGGCCACACCCCAGGGCAGGGTCACACCCCAGGGCAGGGTCACACCTGCCAGGGGAACGGGAAGGGGACGTGGGGCAAAGCCTGAGCCCCATCTCTGCCAGGATTGCTCCAAGCCAGCCCAGAGGAGGAGTTGGGGATTTTTCCTCCTGCCCTGGGGGGATGTGATGCTCTGTGCACCCCGATACTCTCAGTGCATGCAACGGTGCTGAGCCCCAGTGCAAGGAATGCAGGGAGAAAACATTTCTGTGGGGAGCCTGGAAAAATCACTGGGAACAGCCTCTGGTGCCTCTGTGGGTGTATCCCCGGGGCAG
The DNA here is from genome assembly GCA_013400495.1 of Nicator chloris. Lineage (NCBI taxonomy): Eukaryota > Metazoa > Chordata > Aves > Passeriformes > Pycnonotidae > Nicator > Nicator chloris. Next base: position 30,022 of record WAAE01000832.1, read on the forward strand.
GAGGGACAATCAGTGGCACTGGGTCCCACGGGAGGGACATTCAGTGGCACTGGGTCCCACAGGGAGGACATTCAGTGGCACTGGGTTCCACAGAAGGGACATTCAGTGGCACTGGGTCCCACCAGGAGGGACATTCAGTGGCACTGGATCCCATGGGAGGGACATTCAGTGGCACTGGGTCACATTGGGGGGACATTCAGTGGCACTGGGTCCCACGGGAGGGATGTTCAGTGGCACTGGGTCCCACCAGGAGGGACATTCAGTGGCACTGGATCCCATGGGAGGGACATTCAGTGGCACTGGATCCCATGGGAGGGACATTCAGTGGCACTGGGTCCCACGGGGAGGACATTCAGTGGCACTGGGTCCCACGGGGAGGACATTCAGTGGCGCTGGGTCCCACGGGAAGGACATTCAGTGGCACTGGGTCACATTGGGGGGACATTCAGTGGCACTGGGTCCTACGGGAGGGACATTCAGTGGCACTGGGTCCCACAGGGAGGACATTCGGTGGCACTGGGTCCCACAGGGAGGACATTCGGTGGCACTGGGTCCCACGGGAGGGACATTCAGTGGCACTGGGTCCCATTGGAGGGACATTCAGTGGCACTGGGTCCCACGGGAGGGTCTGCCCGTGCCAGGCTCCCCTGGCCAGCTCCCAGCCCCCTCCCCACCGCCGTCCCCCGGCGCTGGCAGAGCCCTGGCTGCGGGCTGGCCGTGATTTATTTCGGAACATTTCTTGCCTGTTGAAAGCCTGACCTCAGATATGGAGAGACGACGTGGGGAAGATGTACGAGTGTCTCTCCGCAAAAGTGCATCCGAGAAATTGAGCGTGAGCTGCCATCAATCTGCCCGGGAGCCGCGGCCCCGCGCAACAGCGAGGGACGGCGGGGACCCGCGAAGGTCACCCGGGAGCTGACTCAGCTTCCCCGCTCCTGCCATCCATCACAGCCGCCGGGGGAGCGGCACGGAGCACGGGCTGCGGGCGATCTCCGCCTCATCCCTCACCAGCCCCTTCGCGGCGGCGATCGGCGGCTGCGGCGGGCACAAATGTCACGGGGGGCACGGGCGGCGGTGACCTTTGGGTGGCCGTAACGAGCCCTGACAGGCTCCGTGGGGACAGCCGTGGCCCCGGCAGAGGCTCCTGCCCCGCGGGCCCCGTGGGCTGGGACAAGGACAAGACGGATGGAGCGCAGGGACGGAGGTGACAGGAGGGTTTTTCCCTCTCGGTGGCTCCAGCTGGTGCAGCAGCAGCGGCGTTTGGATAACCTGCTAAATCTGGTGAGGACTAGAAAGGAGCTGAGCTCTTCTCAGCAGTTCTTAGAGCAGCAGGAATGAATCAGGGAATCACAGAATCCCTGAGGCTGGAAAAGACCTCCAAGACCATGGAGTCCAACCTTTGACTGGATGCTCCTGTGCCCACTGAACCATGGTGTGAATGGCCACATCTACCCGTGTTTTGGACACGTCCAGAGATGGTGGCTCCACCCCTGCCCTGAGCAGCCCGTTCCAATGATTAACTCTGCTCACAGTGAAGAAATGTTCTCAATATCCAACCTAAACCTCCCCTGGCCCAGCCTGAGGCCGTTCCTTCTGCTCCTGTCCCTGTTCCCTGGGAGCAGAGCCCGACCCCCCCGGCTGTCCCCTCCTGGCAGGGACTTGTGCAGAGCCACAAGGTCCCCCCTGAGCCTCCTTTTCTCCAGGCTGAGCCCCTTCCCCAGCTCCCCCAGGAATTCTCCAGCCCCTTCCCAGCTCCGTTCCCTGCCCTGGACTCGCTCCAGCCCCTCAGTGTCCCCCCATCCTTTATCCCAGCTCCCACCAGAGAACAGCAGCGATCTCAGCACCAGGGGGAGGAGAATCCCAGTCCCTCCCCTGGCCTGGATCCAGGCTGGTCACCTTCAGCTCCCAGCAAAGAGCACCTCCAAAGGGTTTTTTCCTGCAGATGGTGAGGGACAATTAACACCACAGCCCATCACAACATTTCCAGAGTTCTGGAGGGACCTGAGCCTGAGCCTCAGATTTTTGATGACTGTCTTTGGAAAAGTTCTAAACAATCCACCTGCAAAAAGCATTTGGTGGCTTCTGCCAGGTGCCTGTGCCGTGCCAGGCACAGGGGTGCTTCTGTGGATCTGGCCCCAGATTTCCTTAATAACTTTGCAGATTAGAAGCTGTGAGAGTAATTGATTCTCCACTTCATTAGTTAAACTGAAAAGGAATTAAAAACTACCGAGGGTAAAGCAGAGTGGTTGGCCAAAGGCTTGTTGTGCTGTGAACAGGTAAGCTTATTTACTTTTTGTTGCTATCAGGTGGGAATGATTTTGAAAAGAAAACATTAGGATTTTAAGTGGCGAATCAAGACCTCATTACTTTTCAGAATTTCCTGTTGCTAAATTGATTCAGCTTTTCTGTTACTTTACAGAATTTTGAAGACAGATTCAGTCACAGCAAAGTTTTTTATTTTTTATTATTATTTTGTTTTTCTGGTGAATAAACTCTCCAGGCAAAAGAAGCCTCCCAACTGCCCACAGCTGGCTGTTGGTAGAGCCAAGAGGCTCCCAGGTCACAGAGGACCTTTGCAAATCCTTATCTTTGGTTTTGTTTTGTGCTCCAGAGCACTGGTGAGTAACAGGGTAAATCCCCCAGGATCAGATCAGGGGGATGCCCACAGCCACCCCTGAGCATGGAGGAGGGTCTGGCACCAGGGGTTGGGGTTAAGTGGGGGCAAAGTGCCCAGAAATACACAGAGTAGGACACTGAACTTTCCAGGGGTCTTGTTGGATGGGACTGAGGAGCCTGAGGAGTTCCTGGGTGGAGGAAAGGGGCTCTCACTCTGTGGATGTTCATCCCATGGAGAACACGAAGAGAGATCCCCAGAGGGGACACTGCAGGAAGGTGAGGTCAGGGAGGGACAGGCAATGCAGAGACACAAATTGTTCCCGGGTCATCTCTGGGAGCTGTGGTCACCCCTCCGTGGTTCCTGCTCCCACCTCTGCACGTTTTTTCCTGCAAAACCATGAGGAGCAGCTGAGGGCACTTGGAGTGTCCAGCTGAGCAGAGCACACCCAGGGCAGAGCTCAGGGATCTGCAGCTCCTCCCCAGGGGCAGCTCCCAGCTCTGCTCTGGGACAGGGACAGCACCCAGGGCAGGGCTGGCGCTGGGCCAGGGCAGGCTCAGGCTGCAGAGCAGGGAAAGGTTCTTCCCCCAGAGGTGCTGGCACTGCCCAGGCTCCCCAGGGAATGGGCACGGCCCCGAGGCTGCCAGAGCTCCAGGAGCCTTTGGCCAGCGCTCCAGGGATGCCCAGGGTGGGCTTGGTGGGGGGTCTGGGCAGGGACAGAGGCTGGACTGGGTGATCCTGTGGGTCCCTTCCAGCCCAGGGTGTTCTGTGGTTCTGTGTAATTTACTGTGTAATTAATTAGTCCTTTGTGCTGCTGCACATCCTCCGTGGTGGGGGTTTCCCCTCCCTCCGTGTGGATGTCTCTGTCAGGTGTCAAAGCACAAACAAAGCTGAATCTCCTCTCTACCGACACTGCAGGGACACCAGAACCTCCAAAAAGCACCGTGGCCCTGCGAGAGGCACTGAGAGATGCTCTGGAGGCCTCAGCCGATTTCCAGAGAACAGAAGAGCACTTGGACCCACCTGAGCTTCCAAAGCACCTTTGTCAGGCAGAGAATTGCCCAGGTGTCCAGCCCTGATCTGGCTGCCCCCATGCCGAGGCCAGGGCAGGTTGTGTTGGAGAGATCCTGGCTCTTCCTGAACCAGAGGGATCCTGGTTCCTCCTCTCCTGGAGGATCCCGGCTCCTCCTGCCCGGGAGCATCCCGGCTCCTCCCGCTCCTGGAGGATCCCGGCTCCTCCTGCCCGGGAGCATCCCGGCTCCTCCCGCTCCTGGAGGATCCCGGCTCCTCCTGCCCGGGAGCATCCCGGCTCCTCCCGCTCCTGGAGGATCCCGGCTCCTCCTGCCCGGGAGCATCCCGGCTCCTCCCGCTCCTGGAGGATCCCGGCTCCTCCTGCCCGGGAGCATCCCGGCTCCTCCCGCTCCTGGAGGATCCCGGCTCCTCCTGCCCGGGAGCATCCCGGCTCCTCCCGCTCCTGGAGGATCCCGGCTCCTCCTGCCCGGGAGCATCCCGGCTCCTCCCGCTCCTGGAGGATCCCGGCTCCTCCTGCCCGGGAGCATCCCGGCTCCTCCCGCTCCTGGAGGATCCCGGCTCCTCCTGCCCGGGAGCATCCCGGCTCCTCCCGCTCCTGGAGGATCCCGGCTCCTCCTGCCCGGGAGCATCCCGGCTCCTCCCGCTCCTGGAGGATCCCGGCTCCTCCCGCCCCTGGAGGATCCCGGCTCCTCCCGCACCCGGAGCATCCCGGCCCCTCCCGCCCTGGAGGATCCCAACTCTTCCTGCTCCTGGAGCATCCCGGCTCCTCCCGCACCCGGAGCATCCCGGCGCCTCTCGCACCTGGAGGATCCCAACTCCTCCCGCCCTGGAGCATCCCGACTCCTCCCGGCTCCTCCTGCGCCGCTCTCCCCCGGAGCTCCGCCGGCTCCCGGGGCTGTGAGGCAGATTGAGCTGTTTGTTTTGCCTTGTCTGTCTCTTTATGCATCCCCAAGTCCCCAGTGACTCCGACAGCAGCTTCCAACACGGAAGGCATCCTTGTTTTCATATATCTGTTAAATAAAATGTCAGCAGGTGACAACACAGCCTTCGTTGGCGCTGCTCCGTAATTTAACTGAGTTAAGAACGGATCAGAGCCTGGCACCACATTTAGATTTAGAACCTGGTCTGGGCTCTGTTTGATACAGACCCCAGGGTGTGGAGACCACCTGTCCATGCCCAGGCTTCCTCCTGCACTGCTTTAATCTGCAGCTGATCAACCCTCACCTGCAGGACAGCACCACTCAGGTGCCTCCAGCCTGGCACAGGTGGGGTGGGTGGGCACTGCCACCTCTCCAGCAGGGTGCCACTTGTACAGCTGAGCCTGGAAAAGCAGGAATGGAGAAGTGTTGGAGGTGTTTGCCACCACCACCACCACAATTTTCACTATGACCAAAGGCTCGTTTTTCCCTTTCAGCCACCCCAGGTCTGTTGCTGGCAGAAGCCATCACACCCTTCTTGTTGATGCCTTAGGATTTTAGCTTTTATTTTTTTTCATATGTTTGTAATCCTGCAATTGAAATATATCTTTAGTGTAGAACTCCAAACTCCACACACAGTGTGAGCTGCTGCTTCCCCATTTGGAGCAGACACAACAATTCCTCTCCAGGCCTGGCAGTCAAGGACCCCTCACTGCCTCAGGACTGAGAGATGGAAACAAAAGTGAGTTGGGGGCAGAAAACTTGGGGTAAATGACTTCATTACCTGGAGCTGTAATTGGGAGATGAACCCTAATCTGCAAATGGCCCAAACTGATCAAAGTGTGCAAACCCGTGACCATTGTCCATTTTGGGTGTAGCCCCTGTGGGGCTTTGTCTGTCCTAAATGTACCTGAAGGCCCTTCAGTAAATAGAACTGCTTTTAATTCCCTTAATTTTGTCTGGCCTCTGTTTTTAGGTAGCCCCAAAAAGGCCTCACTGAGACCAGTGCAGCACAACCCGGGCCTTCCTCTGGGCTGTTTTAATTTCAAATGGTGCTCACAGAACCCGAACCATGGACCAAGAATGTTCCCTGTGCTGGCACAGGAGGTGGGAACGTGCAGCACCAGCCCCTCTCAGCAGCTGCAGCCCTGTTTGCAGGGTCTCATGCAGAGCAGCAGCGCTGTCAATCACAGCCCATGTTCTGGGGAGAGGAGACAGATTTTCTCCTATCAAAGTGACAGGTACAAAGCCCATCCCTGACCTCTGCTCCCCCGAGCTCTGCCGAACGCTCTGCAAGGTCCCCCCAGCCAGTGGTGGTCTCCAGGTGAGGATTCAGTGTTGAAACCTTACATTTTATAGCTGAAATTAAAAGAAAGATCTGCTCATTCTCTGTGTGGGGAGTGTTGACACCATCCCCAGCAATCCTTGCTTTCAGCTGATGCTGCTCATCATGATTAAATATGAAATTTTAAATATCGAGTTACCATGACCATGAACTTCATTTTTATTGCAGGGTATTCACATCTTTCCTTTTATCCGTTCTGCGGCACACGAGCTGCTGGACTCCTTGGACTTGGTGGTGAGTGAACTGCCCTGAAATCCCCTTTAAAAACAAACAGAGACATCCCTTTTTTTCACATTCATCATTACACAGCGCGTTTGTGAAGTATCAATTAGCTGTGTTGATTTTTCCATTCTTTAAACCACCCTGCAACCACAGCAGTGAGTTAAGCAGTGAGGAGCTTAACCCAGCCCTCACCTCCCCGCGTCGCCTGTGGTGTGAATTTATTTCCAAACAGGTTATTTTGCTGTTGAGCAGGAGCTGCCATTTCGCCTTGCTGAGCTCAAAGAGAGGAGCTGGGCTGCTTCTGACTTTTTAAAAACTTCTCCACGCTCTGGCCACACTTTCTGCTCTTTTCCCACGGATGGAAACGTGGGCTGTGACACCCTGGGTGACGTCAGAGATTGTGAAATCCGGGTGAAAAGCAGTGGCAGGCTAAACACCCAGCGTGTGCCACAGGTGTATAAAGAGCTCTGCAGCCCTTCCCAGGATGCTGTCGATGCAGCAGGAACAGGAGAGCATTCATCATCAGCCACTGCTCCCCAAAACTCTTCTCTGCGGGTCATGGGAAGCGTCCCCCTGCGCCACACTCGGTTAATTAATTTGTGTCTCTGTGCAAGGCAGTAATTGAGTCTCTGGTTCTTTTCCCCATGGTGTTCAGCGAGTCTCTTCTCTCCATCAGGCTGAGAGTGGCTCTGCTGTGGGCTGGGGGAATATGGGGAAAGCTCTGGAAGCGTCCAAGGCCAGGCTGGACGGGGCTTGGAGCACCCTGGGCCAGGGGAGGTTCCCTGCCCGTGGCAGGGGGTGGAATGGGAAGAGCTTTCCAGCCCCTTCCAGACCATTCCATGGTGCTGTGATGGTTCCATATCTCCCATCCCCTCCCACACCACACCTCGAGCTCCAGGTGGGTGCTGGGGGTGACCTCCCCAGCTGAGCCCCATGGGTGCTGTGGCAGTGCTGGCCTGTGCTGCCTGCTCTGCCCTCCTTGCTGAAGTCAAACTGATTTCCCCAGAGCTCATTCTGGATCCGGAGGGATCCACCCCAGTGCTGTGTCCTGGTTCCCCATCAGAGCCTGGAATCCCGCCAAGGACGCTTCCATCACCCCCAAAATTACAGAATTCAGGCCAGGTTAGCCACAGGCTTCTCTCTGCATTCACCTCCTGCTTGTGTTGTGTGGCAAACACCTGCCAGGGGCCCATCCCCATGGAAAGGCTCATTTCCTTGGGAAGAGCTGCTCTGCTCAGGAGCTGGTCCCCTCACAGCCTGCCCTGCTCGAGTTCTCTGGGCACTGAGGAACCTCCCAGTGCTTCATCCAGCTCTTGCCACACACAGGGCCAGTCCTGAGAGCCTCCCCTTGGCAGACAAAGTCCTGTCTGACCCTGCCGAGCTGCCTGCAGGAGCTCCCAGGGCTGCTGCCTTGTCTCTCCCAGGGCCGCTGCCTTGTCTCTCCCAGGGCTGCTACCTTGCCTCTCCCACTCCTTTCCTGGCTCACTTTGCTCCTGGCTCCACGGCCAAGCTCCCCAGAGGTGATGTTCCTGCTCAGGTTGATTTGTACCCCACAGCAGGACCCTTTAAAGCAGCTCTGCACTCATTCCACTGCCACAGGGGTGCAAGGTTGGGCTCTTTTCTTCACCCCTTCCTGTCTCCCTCAGGAATTTCCACACAGCAAAGCACTTGGGGACCTTTTCTATGTGCAAACACGACAAAAGGAAGTGGCTGCTTTGCCCTGCCCTAAACCAAGTCTGCATTGCAGAAGAAGCCCTGAGGTGGGTTTGGGAGGTGGCACAGCAGGGAAAGCTGCAAAGCTGGCACTTGGGGCTGTCTGAGTGCCAGGCCCGGGTGTTTCCAGAGCTGCCAGCACAGTGCAGCCCCCAGCCCCTCCCCGAGCAGCCAGAGGCTGTGTGCATCCAGCCCGTCGAGCTGTCACCGTCCTGCAGTGACAGACACTTCACCAGCTGCCAGACAGACAGCTCAGCACCCTGTCCCTGAGCTGGGGCTCGGGGCAGAGCAGGCAGGGGGATGAGCTCAGCTTAGGCTGGGGCTGAAACCAGGCCAGGAACAGCAGAGCCAGCCCAGCTGCCCTCTGCTCACAGCACCATGGGCCCAGCTGCCAGGGAGGCTCCCGGGGCTCTGCAAGGGGACATCTCCTCACCCTGTCCAAAGACCTCCAAAAACACACCCCTTCCTTAGCCAGGTGTCCATCACCTGCACAGCTCCAGGTGGGAAATGTGGCTGTAGCTGCTCTGCCTGGCCCTGTGCCCCACAGGTGACCGTGGCTGCCTGTGCCAGGTCCAGGTGGCTCGGTTGGCTGGGCAAAGCTGTGCTTTGCACCTGCGGAGATATTTCAAAGGCAGCACCAGAAAATAAGGGTGTGAAAGGAGAGCAAACCTCCTGCTTTGAACCTCGTGGAGTTGTTCATCCTCTGGAGAGGAAAACAGAACACGAAAACACTTCAAAGAGACCCCTCCACCAGGCAGAGAGGAGCTGGTGTGGAGCTGCAGGGGGAACTCAGGCATCCCCAGGCGTGCGAGCGGCTGGGAGTGTCCCCACATCACAGCCACCGTGGGAATCACACTCTGTGCTGGAGAATAAAGCACAGGGCAGCTCCACACGGTCACCTCTGCACCGTGTGGGATGTGCTCAGCTCCGCAGCTCCAGCCCTACCCCCTGAACCGTGTCGGCGTGCAGCCGTACTGCGGGGCGAGGAGAAAATTCATTAAAACCCATCCCTCTGGAGGAATGGCACTGATATTAAGGGTCTATCAATAATGATTCACTAGGCCATGATAGCAGTGAAATTGCAGTGATAAAGGGTGACAAAATATTGTAAGATATGTGCATCGAGGCTGTGGAGCAAATTATCTGATGTGAGACGCAACATGTGATGATGTGCAGGGAGCCAGCTGCTGCCCACGGGTGAGGTTAGAGAAAGGCAATTCACTGCTGCTGGAACAAGGATTTTATCTGGGAGCTGCTCCCTGGGGATGGGGCCTGACCCCAGCACGGTGCCTGCACTCCTTGGGGAGGAGCCCTCGCTCTGGCCACACTTCCCTGCACTACATGCAATTAACCACTAATGACTGGTGATGAAGAGCACTGCTCCTGCCCTCCAAACTCCTGCTGTGCAGTCATTTCCCATCCAAAGCACCCCTCTGGGCACATCCCCGGGTGCTAGCAGTTGGACTTGGGGTTGCTCCTGTCACTGCCAGAGCGGGCTCCAGGACAGGACAGGCAAACCCCAGGCAGTGACAGCTCTGCCCGTGCCAGAGCCCTCAGAGCCGGGCTGGCTGCTCAGGAGCTGCCCAGCTGTGCTCGCTGGGATCAGGGGCAGCACGAGGAGCCAGCCCAGCTCTCCACATCCCCCTGATAAACTCTGCCTCACCTTTTCCAGGCTGGGACACCTGGTTCCCTCTTCAAGGCTGGAGGAGCCCTGGGCTGGCCCTGGCAGCAGCAGAATTTGTGGCTCTCAGGCTCTAGGGAATCCCCAGTCCCTCAAGCACTCCCCATGGCAGCAGACGCCCATTCCCAGCCCCTGGTGCCTGCTGTCATTTCCTGCTGCCATCCCTGAGCCTTTCCCTGGGTGCTCGCTCAGGATTGATGGGGCTCAGGACTGCGAGCAGTAAAAACGTGATGCGGAAACTGCAGCGCATAAAAGCTGCCCCATAAAGAGCAAAGGCTCCTTCTCTTCCTCCCTGTCACTGGAAAACATCCAGGAAATCCCAGACCCAAAGCAGCACAGAGACCTAATCCCAAAAGGCCAGGAATATCCCGTGATGAGGTGGATGTTGTGAGTGATGGTTTCAGCAGGGCCCAGTGGAAGCTTGTCTGGAGCTTGCTCACAATTGATGTGATTTGACTGGGGGGATCTCCAAATGAGCCCAGCTGTCCAGAATCTTTGCTGTGCCTGTTCCACGGCATTCAGGGATTGTGCTGCTGTTCCTGTCAGGCTGAACATGTCAGCCTGAGGCTGGCACAGGAGCCCGGGGGGAATGGGGAAGGAGAGTGGGAGATGGGGAAGGAAAGTGCAGTGGGAGCCACACTGCTTTCCTGCTTTCTCCTTCCCTAATGGACTCAATAATCGACTGGCAGTGGGAGAGAAAGTGCTCTGGCCAGGCAGTGCATGGAACATGTGATCCCCTGCCAGGACCTGGGGGAAGGAAACGGCCCCGAGAGGCAGGGATGGAGCAGGGAGCATCCCTGAGCAACGGGGTGGGACTGCTGAAGGGGGCACTTCACCCTCTGCCTCTCCTGCCCACGGCAAAGATGTGCCATAGGGCTTTGCTGAAATCCCTGCCTGGCTGATCCTGGCTCAGCTGGCCAGTCCCACCCCACCGCTGCCAAGCCAGCAGTGCCTTGTGGAGCTCCAGGGAGGGTGGGACATGCCAGGGGGTGCTGCCAGCCTGGACACAGCTCTGAACAGCACTGCCTGCTCAGGGTGTGGAGAAATGCATGATCCTTAGAGCCTGGGGCCATGGAAAGCAACCTTTGAACTGAGGGCCATGCCCCCTGGCCCCTGATCCCCCTTACATAAAGCATCTGCTGAGGTCACTGCTGTCCCCAGCTCCTCCGTGGTGGCTCCTGGAGGGCCTCAATGACATGATTATCCCTCCTTAGCAGAGCATTTCCAAAGCCCAAGGAGGGCTTTGCTCACTAATCTGGCATTCAGAGCAGATAATAGGCTTTGAGATGAAGCCCTCCTGGAGTCTATTTTAAGGTGGTTTTGTAGCTTTGTCGCCTGTCACAGCAAGAGCCCTCCTGTTACAGCCCTCGGGGGGCACAGCCCCATCACCCTCACTCTTACCCGCTGTGCCCTGCCAGAGGAGCTCCTTCCCGTGCCCATGTGCCATCCCCAGCCCCTGGACATCCCCAGCCTTGCCAGGCTCCTGTCTTCCCCTTTCCAAAGGCTTTAAGGGCTCTCCTCAGGAAGGAGGTGGAAAGGGCATCCCCCAAGCCTGGAGCGGGGCTGGGCTGAGATGTCTGTCCAGTGGGGTGTCTGTCCAGTGAGGTATCAGTCCAGTGAGATGTCTGTCCAGTGAGATGTTTGTCCAGTGAGGTGTCTGTCCAGTGAGATGTCTGTCCAGTGAGGTGTCTGTCCAGTGAGGTGTCTGTCCAGTGGGGTGTCTGTCCAGTGAGATGTTTGTCCAGTGGGGTGTCTGTCCATGAGGTGTCTGTGTCTGTCCAGTGAGGTGTCTGTCCAGTGAGGTGTCTGTCCATGAGGTGTCTGTCCAGTGGGCTGTCTGTCCAGTGAGGTGTCTGTCCATGGGGTGTCTGTCCAGTGAGGTGTCTGTCCAGTGAGGTGTCTGTCCAGTGGGGTGTCTGTCCAGTGAGATGTTTGTCCAGTGGGGTGTCTGTCCATGAGGTGTCTGTGTCTGTCCAGTGAGGTGTCTGTCCAGTGAGGTGTCTGTCCATGAGGTGTCTGTCCAGTGGGCTGTCTGTCCAGTGAGGTGTCTGTCCATGAGGTGTCTGTCCAGTGGGGTGTCTGTCCAGTGAGGTGTCTGTCCATGAGGTGTCTGTCCAGTGAGGTGTCTGTCCAGCGGGGTGTCTGTCCAGTGGGGTGTCTGTCCAGTGAGGTGTCTGTCCAGTGAGGTGCTTGCCCCATGTCCCAGCCTGCAGGGGGTCACCCTGGCAGGGGTGCCCTTTCCAGCCCCGTGAGGTGGTCTGGGCCAAAGGACTCCACACTTCTGGCCAGGAGTTCCCCTAGTTTAGGAAATTCCTTGTTCAGGGTGATACCTGAGGCTATTTCCGAAGGGAGGCTCCCTCTAGCTGGGGGCACCCTGTGTCCAGGGCAGCACCCACACAGGGGTGCAGGGGACGGGGAGCCCAGTCCCCCCGGCACGCAGAAACACCTGGGATGTGGGGAATCTCCTCTCCAGCCTTTTCCTGCCCCTGTCCCTCACACACCCCCACCTTGCTTTGCAGGCATTTCACGTCACGGCCCCCAGCCAGAGAAAGGCACAGCCAGGGGATCTGTCCGGGTGGGTGCTGTGTCCCCTCACCCGGCTCCCGGAGCTGTGGGGACCAGTCCGGGTGGGTGCTGTGTCCCCTCACCCAGCTCCCGGAGCTGTGGGGACATGTCCGGGTGGGTGCTGTGCCCCCCTCACCCGGCTCCCGGAGCTGTGGGGACATGTCCGGGTGGGTGCTGTGCCCCCGCACCCGGCTCCCGGAGCTGCAGGGCCTGTCCGGGTGGGTGCTGTGCCCCCCGCACCCCAGGTCCCGGAGCTGTGGGGACATGTCCGGGTGGGTGCTGTGCCCCCTCACCCGGCTCCCGGAGATGGGGGGACATGTCCGGGTGGGTGCTGTGCCCCCTCACCCGGCTCCCGGAGCTGTGGGGACATGTCCGGGTGGGTGCTGTGCCCCCTGCACCCGGGTCCCGCACCCCGGCTCCCGGCGCTGCAGGACCGGGCTGTCCCCGCCTGTCCCGATGCATTCACAGCAGCGGGCGGCGGCTCGGCTCGAGGGTGGCAAAGGAATCCTCCCTTTCTGCTCCGCTGGAGCCGGCTGGGAGCTCACACAGCGGGCTGTGCTGGCAGCCTGCAAACTGGGGACAGTGCCCCAGCACGGCCCGGCGGCCAGAGGGGAGCAGGTGAGGGGTGGATCCCAGCCGGGGCTCCTTCCCACCGGGGCCTCGCTGGGGGTGCCAGGCGGGCACTGGCAGGGAGCTGCCGCAGGCTTTGCCTCTGTGCAGGGGTGTGACAGGGCTGGGTGGCAGCACGGGAGGGACCTCTAAAGGCTGTCCCAGGCAGGGAGGGACCTGAGGCACCTCTAAAGGCTGTCCCAGGCAGGGAGGGACCTGAGGCACCTGTACAAGCTGTTGGAGCCCTTTGCAGGTGCCCACAGAGGCCGTGTCTGGGCATGGGGAGCTGCCCCTTCCTCAAGGTTTAGGGGTCTCCTTGTGACATTCTCCAGCCTTTTTCTGCTCCTGTCTTCCCTTCCACAACCCCACGAGCCCTGGCTTTTCAGGCTCATGTCACCTCTCCTGTCACCACTCAATTGGAGAAAGGGGACATCTCCAAGGTGGGATCTGTGTCCCCTGCACTCCCCAGCTCACAGAGCTCTGTGGATCAGGTGAGTCCACACCTGTCTTGCCCTGCTGTGTCTGCCAGGAGGTGCCAGCCCATGGCACAAGCACTGGGAGCTGGGAAGGCCAGGCTGGCAGAGCTCTGGGAGTCTCCAGGGCTCTGTGGTCCAGCCCAGCATGCACTGGCAGAGCTGCTGGGATTTGTGGACTGGAATAGCATGAAATGATGCTGAAAATCCGGGTTAATCTGAACCGGCTCCAGAGGCCAGTTCTGCCAGAGCCGCCTCTTTATCTGCAGTGTGAATCTAAATCCACAGCAGGCTTAACTTGGGTCTTGGCAGCTTTACGTCGGCTCTGATTAGTTCACATCGCCTTCTTTACAGCTCCCTGACCCTCTGCTGGGGAGGCTGCCTCCAGATTGTCAATATTTTATATTTACACAACTGTGTCACGGTCCTCAGGTGTCCCCAGGGCAGCTTCCAAAAATCTCCCCTGGCCTCCTGCCTCCCTGTGAGCCACAGCCCTGGGAGATGTTGTCCAGCACCCTCTGACAGCCAGCACAGCCCCAAGGGTGGGAGACCCTGCACCCCTAAACCCGGGCCTAAATGGGAGCCAGGCACGTGGAGCTGGCAGCAGGTGGGCTGTGGTGTGATGGGTGTGATCCCTGCCTCGGGACCCACCTCCTCCCCTGGGCTTGGCAGCACCAGGAACACGGGTGGGATAATGGGAAGGTGTTTGGGGCATTGCCCCTGAGGTTCCCTGAGCAAAGGAGGGCATGGTTGTGACCCTCCACTGGAAGATCCTGCAGGAGAACCAAGCCCAACCTACAGCCAGGAAGACCATCCATCCTGAGAAAGCTGGAGGTCATTCCAACCCCTGCCATGGGCAGGGACACCTCCCACTATCCCGGGATGCTCCAAACCTGGCCTTGGGCACTGCCAGGGCTCCAGGGGCAGCCACAACTTCTCTGGGCACCCTGTGCCAGGGCCTGCCCACCCTCACAGGGGACAATTTCTCACCAAGATCCCATCTAAACCTGCTCACCTGCAGCTCCTCTGCCCCCACTGTGTGTTAACCTTATGGCTCCAGGTGCCAAGGCAGCCACCTGGGACAGCTGGGGCAGGAACTCTTTGCTCAGACACACCAAGTGTCACACAGCTGGTGAGGTCTGTCCCCCTGTGCCACCAAACACCCAAGGTCTCTGATTTCTCGGCGAACGGTGGCAGAGATCCCCTCTGCCAGTCTCTGCCCCAGCCTTTGGTGAGTCCATCTGTTATCCCAGCAGCCGGCCCCAGGGAGCTGGAGTTGCTGGTTTGGTCAGCCAGGCTGGGGAGCAGAGGAGGGTCAGGTGGGACACAGCCCCGAGTGCAGCCGCAGTGAGGACAGACACAGACGGACACACACCCCCCATCCTCACACACCCCCCATCCTCACACACCAGGACACTTGCTGGGCTCAAAACACGGCCATCAAGGCAGGAAGAGGTGTCCCCCATGGGAAGACATCCCTGGTGCCACACTGGGACACACACAATTGCCAGGGCTTTCAGGGGGATTAGTAAAACACCGAGCAGTGACCAAAAATCTGTGGCAAGCAGAAACCTCCCGCAGCCAGGGGGGAGTGTGCAAGCCCATCTGCCACCCTCCTGCAGTCCCTCCTCACTCCTCAGGCAGCAGAGCCCTGCTGGCCCCCGGGGTGCTGGGATCTCCTACACCCCAGCAGGACAGGGAGGGGCAGGACCAGGCTGCTGCTGCTGCTGTTTGTGGGGCAGGGAGGGCTGGCAGGGGGGATTTGCTGATGACTCTGACCTGTGGTCCCAAGCCAAGCTGAAGTGGTGAGCACAGAGATTCCCACTCTGGGAGCCTCTGGCAGATCCCTGGGGTCCATGGAAGGAGGGGGGATGCTGCCAACGGGCACTGCTGGATTTGGCAAAGAACAAGAGGGAAAAGAGGAGAGGGGTGATGCTCAGGGGTTCCACCTGAGAGCACAGCAGGGCACTGACAGCTCAGGCTGCCATGCACAGCCAGAAGCCCTTTCCACTGGAGCTCAGCTGGGGAGAGGGGCTGAGGAAGGTCTGAAGGTTTGCACCAGACGCCAGCAGGGCCAGGATGGAGCCCAAAAAGCAGAGACCGTGTCAGCTGCTGGGATAGAAAGTGTAAATCCCTGGATGTTGGCTGAGAAAAGCTACATTGCTGCCCAAAATTATTTCTGCTCTCTTCACTGTTGTCCCCAGCTGCCTGCGCTGGGCCATCCCTGCTGCAGCAGAGGCTCGTAATGTGCTGTAATTAAGTGGGCACGAGTCTAATCAGTCTGCAGAGAGCCTTGGACAAAGGCAGTGCTAATCCCTGCTATCCCCCTGCAGCAGGGCCAGGCGATGTGTCAAAGCACAGCAGAGCAGCAGCCAGGCACAGGTTGTCGCCTGGTGACTTTTCCTGCTGCAGACTGAACTGCTCCAGCTGGAATCTGCTGTGTCCCAGCAGCCCCTGACCAGCCACAGCCTCCTGCAGAGCCCAGCAAGGGGACAAGGGCAGCCAGCTCTCCCCTGAGGCAGGGAACATCCTGAGGAGAGCAGGACAGCAGAGTGCCCAGGAGGGGAACATGCAGCTCCCAGGAGTGCCAGCTCTGCTTTTCCCAGGGAGACTCAAGCTGGGGGAATCCTGGTCCCAGTTCAGCAGGAAGGATGCTGCAAGCACTGACTGTGCTGTTTGTAACAGCCAAAAGGATTCCTGAGAGCTCTTGTTCTTCCAGTGATGTCCCAGAACCACAGGATCACAGAACCACAGGATCACAGAATCAGGGAATCACAGAATCACAGAACCACAGAATAATGGAATCACAGAATCACGGAATCACAGAATCAGGGAATCACAGAACCACAGAATCACGGAATCACAGAACCACAGAACCACAGGATCACAGAATCAGGGAATCACAGGATCCGAGAACCATGGAACCACAGAATCACAGAACCACAGAACCACAGAACCACAGAACCACAGAACCACAGAATAATGGAATCACAGAATCACGGAATCACAGAATCAGGAAATCACAGGATCACAAAACCACAGAATCATAGAGCGGTTTGTGTTGGAAGGGACCTTAAAGCCCACCTCCCATAGGCAGGAACACCTTCCACTATCCCAGGTTGCCCCAAGTCCTGTCCAATCTGGCCTTGGACTCTTCCAGGCATCCAGGGGCAGCCACACCTTCTCTGGAAAACTGGTGCCAGGGCCTCCCCACCTTCTGAGTAAAGAATTTCTTCCCAATTTCCCATCTAACCCTACACTACTCCAGTTTGAAGCCATCCAGCCTAGTCCTGGCACTCCATCCCTTGTAAATAGTGTCTCTCCATCTTCCTTGTTGGCTCCTCCAGGTACTGGAAGGCCACAGCTGGGTCAGCCCCCAGCCTCCGTTTGGGTCCTGGCTGCTCCAACAAGGTCACACCCCAGGAGGGAGTCACTGTCCCTTAAGGCAGAGCTCCTGCTGCCATTGTGCCCTGGCAGTGCCTGCAGGAAGGGAGATGTTCCTGGGGTGTAGGGACCCTGAACTGTCCCTTTGGCCCCCTGCCCACTGCCCCTTCCCACCCCAGCAGGGCCTGGGCAGCAGAGGGGTTAAACAGCTCTGAGCTCTCCACCATCCATCCATCCATCCTGCAAATCTGACGGCCCCATCTCTTCAACGGGCCCAGATTGATTTCTTGACTGGGAGCAATGAGCAGCTTCACATGAAAAATGAGGGTTGGTGCCGTCGATAGAAGTTCTAATTACAACTTAAACCCAGGACATTCTTTACGGCGCACACCAGATTTACAGCGCTCGCAGGTGGGCGTGCAGCCCTTTCTAATTAAAAGCAGCACGCATTGCAGATTGCTCCAGACAGCCCCAGCCCCGCAAGGGCACCGGCGCTGCTGGCACCGAGCTGGCCAGGGGGCACCGGGCACCCCAAGGGCGCCGAGCTGGCCAGGGGGGCACGGGGCACCCCAAGGGCACTGGCGCTGCTGGCACCGAGCTGGCCAGGGGGCACTGGGCACCCCAAGGGCACCGAGCTGGCCAGGGGGGCACGGGGCACCCCAAGGGCACTGGCGCTGCTGGCACCGAGCTGGCCAGGGGGCACTGGGCACCCCAAGGGCACCGAGCTGGCCAGGGGGGCACGGGGCACCCCAAGGGCACCGACGCTGCTGGCACCGAGCTGGCCAGGGGGCACNCACCCCATGGGCACCGAGCTGGCCAGGGGGCACCGGGCACCCCAAGGGCACCGAGCTGGCCAGGGGGGCACTGAGCACCCCAAGGGCACCCCAAGGGCACCCCAAGGGCAATGAGCTCATCAGGGGGGCACCGGGCACCCCAAGGGCACTGAGCTGGCCAGGGGGGCACCGGGCACCCCAAGGGCACGGGGCAAGGACGGGAAGCTGCAGTTCCTCCTCTCTTCTCTCCTCCGTGGCTGCTGAGCTGCCCACACCGGGTCAGCCGGGGCTGGAGGGTCCCCACTGCCCAGCACGGCCACCCTGGTGTGTGTGCCCCACAGCCCAGCTCTCTGTCACACGGGCAAAGGGCAGAGCTGGCTCTGACAGGGCACACTGAGTCGTGGAATCACAGAGGATCCTGAGCTGGAAGGGCCTCCAAGGATCAGGCAGTCCAGCCCCTGTGTCTGCCCAGACCCCCAACAACCCCACCCTGGGCATCCCTGGAGCGCTGTCCAAAGGCTCCTGGAGCTCTGGCAGCCTCGGGGCCGTGCCCATTCCCTGGGGAAGAGCTGGGATTTCATGGGAAGCAGCCCCAGAGCTGGCTGGTGCCCCCAAGGTACCCTCAGGGACCCTCAGTGTCCCAGAGCCCTGTGTGAGGATGCCCAGTGGGGTCTCACCAGGAGCTGGGGTGGGACAGCTCCCAAGGTGATGGCCAGGGTGTTTGCATCTCTGCTGCCAAGGCACTCTGAGGCTCTGCACTGTGCCTCAGTTTCCCCATCTCTGAATTAGGAGAAAAGCCTCTCTGAGCATTCTGAGCGGGGCTGGAGAGCCAGAGCGCTTTAGGAAGGCGGGGAGGAAGTGCCTTGTTGGCCAGGAGTGACTGGGGGAGCTCTGGCCGAGGGAGGTGGCATTTCTGGATGTGTCCCTTGGCTGCCCTGAGAGGTGCTGCTGGGGAGGCACCCTCTGTGCCTGTCCTCCTGCACGGTGCTGCTCCAGCTCCCCCAGCCCCTGCACGCTGCAGGATCTCTGTGCCAGACCCCTGGCAGCTGCTCCAAGGTCCTGAGAGGAGTCAGACAGGTAGGGGTGTGTGGGAATTGTGGTTTCTGAGAGCCCCAAAAGGCGCTGGAGTTGGAGAAGCACACAAATAGAAAATGTTGAGCAGTTCTACATCACCTGCAGAGAGATGCTGGCTCCTTGGACAAGGCTGTGTGTCCAAAATAACTTCCACTGGGGATCTGGCTGCCCCAGCCGTGGGAGCAGCTCAGTTCCTCACAGAGGGCACTGGGATTTGGGAATGAGCCCTTCCTGGTGGATGTCAGGATCCAGGATGACCAGAGAGGTTGTTGTTGTGGTGGTGGGGTCTCTCAGCTGTGGTTGGCAGCCCCAGCCCCACGCCAGCCCCTGCCCTGGGCTGGGCACTCTGGTGCAGCCCTGACTGCCTCTCCCAGTGCATCCCTGCTCCCAGCTCTGCTCCTGGAGTGCAGGAGATCCTCCTGAGACATTCCTTGTTCAGCACAGGATTTGTGGAGCTGAGCCAGGTTACAGGGAGCAGGGAGAGCTCACTGATTTCCCAGGGCTGGAAGTTAAATTACTCCTGCCATGAGCTGCTGCTTTGGAGAACAGAAAATCCCACCAGAAGGTGAGAGGCGAGGAGAGTGCAAAGCACCAGGACTCCCCAGAAATAACCCCTGCCCCAGCTGGAGCCTGGAGAGGTGGAGCTGGGTTTAGAGGCCAGGAGGTCAGTGGTGAGAGCCATCTCCAGAGCCTTTTCCATGGGAGCTCGCAGAGGCAGAACGGTGATGCTGGAAGCTGCTATCCAAGGATCCCACCTGTGTCCTGGATCAGAGCCTGGGACTGCTGGCTGACAGCAAAGGGCAGCACAGCATCCTGCCCACTGATCCAAAGCAGCCTGGGGCTGGAGGGCCCGGCTGCTGCCCCTGCAGGAAAAGCCACCAGCAGCCAGGAGACAGATTGACAGATCCAGAGGGATGTGGGGGTGTGACCCTGCACGGAGCTGCCAGCTCCAGAGAGGCCACGGCTGCCTGTGAAATGTGAGGAATAAGAACTCTGTGTGAGGGTGAGCCAGAAACTGCCCCCGTGACTCAGCCAGCCCGGACCAAAGCTCACCACAAACAGCTGTGGGGCCCAGGACGTCCGGGATGAGGGCAAAACCCCCAGCTCCTTCCTCCCTGCTCGCTGAATTTCCTGATTAGACAAGATAAACCAGGCTGTGTCACGCAGCCCCTGATGTGGGCGAGCAGCTCCCGAGCCCAGATGTGAGCAGCCCCACCCTGACACTTTGATAAGCCTGCTCTGGTTTATCAGAGCTTCCCAAAGGCCATCAAAGTCCTTCCACGCGGCCGCCGTCACTCCCACACACACCAGGAGTGTCCTGTGGGGATGTGAACACACCAGGAAGGGCAGGGACAGCCCCCCCGAGCTGCTGGGCCTCGAAACGCCCCGGTACTGCCCTTCAGAGCTGGGAAGGAAAGCAAGGAAAGGCAGAGGGTGAGAGGAGCTGCTGACCCAAGGATGCCCAATTCCCGCAGCCCTCGGGGTGCCGGGGTGGTGGGGTCTGCCCAGCACAGGATTCCAAGCTCTGCAGAAGATGGGGGTGAAGAGGGTCACCCTGCACACTGAGGCTGCTCCTTGTGCCCCCAGCCAGACAGGCTCTGCCCAGCTCTGGGCTCGGCCACGTCACCTCGGGCTGTTGTCCCTGTCCTTTGGGACTCCAGTGGGATTTCTGTTGGCTGTAAGAGGGTACACACGAGTCAAACACACCAAAAAAAAACCCCCATATACATGAAAGGCTGATTTTGTAGTGTTTTTTTAATGAAGATACTGGTTTTGAGATCTGCTTAGAACCAGAAAAACTTTTGAAAAATGAGTAAGGCAGGAAAACTTTAAATTTAAAGATATGGCAGCATTTTAATTTAATTAGCCAAGGCATTGACTTTGCATTGGTGAGAGGACACGTGTAGATAAAACTGAGGAGAGTTTTGCAGGTGTGAGAACTGTAAGAGGGGCACCAAAGCCACATCCCTGCAAGACTTCAGCCCCAGAGAGGAGGAGACCCTTGGGTCAGTGCCTTGGGAAGATTTTGCCTCTGTCCAGGACCCTGAAACAAATCCCTCCTGAGTTTGGGCTCCATCTGCAAGGACAGATGCTGGAGAAGATTTGCTCTGGGTTTGCTCCTCAAACGTGAGGCTCTGGTGAGTGCATCACCTGCAGTTCCTGTGGGGCTGACACAGGTTTTGGGGGAAAGTTTCTGTCTTGCAAAAAAACAGGAAGGTTTTTTTCTGTGCTAACCAACATTTTTGTTTCTGTTGCTCTGCTGTGGAGTGTCCCATGTTGGGAGCAGGGTTTGGCTCAGCCCCTCCCCGGCAGCGACTGTGTCTGTCACACAGAGCATCCCAGGAACAGCCCGACAGGAGCCCCTTTCCAGGAAATCACAGATTCATGGAATGGTTGTGTTGGAAGGGACCTCAAAGCCCATCCAGCGCCACCCCTGCCATGGCAGGGACACCTCCCACTGTCCCAGGGGCTCCCAGCCCCAATGTCCAGCCTGGCCTTGGGCACTGTCAGGGATCCAGGGGCAGCCACAGCTGCTCTGGCAATTGCAGCCCAGCCCCTGCCCACCCTGCCAGGGAACAATTCCTGCCCAAGATCCCATCCAGCCCTGCCCTCTGGCACTGGGAAGCCATTCCCTGTGTGCTGTCCCTGCCTGCCTTGTCCCCAGTCCCTCTGCAGCTCTCCTGGAGCCCCTTGAGGCCCTGGCAGGGGCTCTGAGCTCTCCCTGGAGCCTTCTCCTCTCCAGGGGAGCACCCCCAGCTCTCCCAGCCTGGCTCCAGCCCTGGGATTATCTCAGTGGCCTCCCCTGAACTCCCATCCAATGCAATGGCTCTGGACACCCCCATTCCCTCTCCCAGCAGTGTTTGCTGCCTCCTCTTTGGATTCATTCCAAGAGATCCACAGGGAAGCACTTCAAGAGGTCCTTGCAGGTGGACAAAGGGACTTTTGGGAGGCCCTGGGCAGCCCTCAGACAACAACACCTGCCAGACTCTGCAGTAAGAGCGAGCGGATCCTTTGCAGCCGCCGAACGCATCAGGTGCGCTTCGAGCCCTGAACGGAGAATGCCAGATTTGGGGGGGGAAAAAAAACTACAAAATCCTTGTTGTGGTGGCTTCCTGGTGCTCCCCGTGTCCCAGCTGAAATCCTCCCCACTCTGGGCCGTGCAGGAGCTGAGCAGGAGGCAGGGAAGAGGCGCTGGATTCCTGCACGCAGCAGCCAACGCCGGCGCCTTCCTCTGCCTCTGCTTTTATGTAGTTTGGAAGTGCTCTGAAAGTGCTGGGCACAGACACTTCTGAGGCAGCAGCAACTTTGCACGGCGCGGTTGTTTTATGTCTGAACTGTACATACAGCAGTGAATAGAGCTCATAAAAGATGGATGTATTCTTGTTCTTTTTGCTGGTTTTGATTTATTATTTACTTCACTTTTTTCAACTCTTCCGAAGCGCTGTAAATCATCGAAATCATTTTTCTCTTCTGCTTGGCTAGTTTGGGGGAGCTGGAGCGAGATGATAGCGCCTCACCTCCTCGGCAGCGCGGGGTTTGCTGGGGGTTTTTCAGGAAGAGAGAAAAAACAGGAAATTTGAGCTCTTAACGTCTCCGCAAAGTAGCTCGGAAAGGCTTAAAGGTCTTCTTCCGTCTGCTGGCTGCCTCTGCAGGGCTCTGGGGCTCAGCCCCGGCTCAGGATTCCTGCCCATCTGGGGGTGTTTCACGGAGCAAATCAGTGCAGGGGAGGTTTGCACACGCCGCCCTTGTTGCAGCTCAGGAGGGCCTTTTCCCCCTGGGAAAGAGGGGACACGGACAGGACCCCAGCCTGGGCTCTCCAGGGACGGGGGGACACTTTTAAACTGGCAGGGGAGCGCTCCCAGGGCTGGCTGTGGGCAGTGCAGAGGGTCTGGGGCAGCGCCTGGAGATGTTCTCTGGGTCTCAGTTCAGGGCCAAGACATTCCAACCCCCAGAGCGTCCCCAGCAATGTCCCCCCGGCCTCCTCCATGCTGGGGGCAACCGAGCTGGGGCTCCAGCACCCGGAAAAGAAAGGGGAGTTCTTGGAACCCTGGAAGCTGAGAATCTTGGGCTTTCTGTGCTGTCAGGCACTGACCCTCAAGAAAACACCGTATTTTACCTGAGGCTGTGGAAAAGGCTTCCAACATTGAGTGTTAGCACTGGGGTTATGGGTGTGCAGTTGGGATAGAAATGTGTAACATCACAGGGTGGAAAACTTGGAGTTTAGGTTTCAGTATATAATAGTGTATGTGGAAAGCAAGATAAAAGATTCAGGGTGTTGGTTAGTCTTGTCTTTTCACCTTCTCCTTCACGGGTTTGGGTGGGTTTTGTGATTAGGTGAAAAAGGTCTGCACTGCGGACCATGGGGGGTTTGTAATTGGGTAATAAATAAAAATAATTTACGTGTTCGTTCACAATTGGACAAATTGTCCCTGAAAAGGCTCTGTAGAGATAGAAAGGCATCCATTTTTATGCCTGAAAGTTAAAATATAGCAGAACTCGTGGCTTGTGAGACTGTAACACAGATAAGAACTAATAAACATCCAAGTCTGAACATGAACTTTGTCTCTCTCAATCATTAATCCCAACCCTGGCAGGGAAAAGAAGACCTGAAAACCCTAACAGGGAGTCTGTGCCCACGGGGGCAGCAGAAAGCAGATTTCCAAGGGCACAGTGTCAGTACATTGCTGTTGGGGCACCCCTCATGCACCCAGCTCAGCGGGGCGTGACCCCACACCCCAGTGCTGAATTCTGCACAAACCCAGGCCACTGACCCCTGCAGACCCGGAGCCTTCCTCCCCAACACTCCCTCGCTGGTCCCACTGCTCCTCCTGCCAGCTCCCAGCACGGGCACAGGAGGGAGGGGATCATTCCCAGCACCTCTGAAGGAGGATTTGGGTGTCCCCACCAAATCTGGGTCTGAAGGGGTGGAATCTGTGGTGTCCCCTGGGCTAGGGAGGCATCCACTGAGCAGGGGATGAACCAGCAGCTGGATGAACCAGCAGATGGATGAACCAGCAGCAGGATGAACCAGCAGCTGGAGGAACAAGCAGCTGGATGAACCAGCAGATGGATGAATCCAGCAGCTGGATGAACCAGCAGTTAGATGAACCAGCAGATGGATGAACCAGCAGCTGGATGAACCCAGCAGCTGGAGGAACAAGCAGATGGATGAACCCAGCAGCTGGATGAACCAGCAGCTGGATGAACCAGCAGCTGGAGGAACCAGCAGATGGATGAACCCAGAGCTGGATGAACCAGCAGCTGGATGAACCAGCAGCTGGATGAACCCAGCAGCTGGATGAACCAGCAGATGGATGAACCAGCAGCTGGATGAACCAGCAGATGGATGAACCAGCAGCTGGATGAACCAGCAGCAGGATGAACCCAGCAGATGGATGAACCAGCAGCTGGATGAACCAGCAGATGGATGAACCAGCAGCTGGATGAACCAGCAGCTGGATGAACCAGCAGCAGGATGAACGAGCAGTTGGATGAACCAGCAGATGGATGAACCAGCAGCTGGATGAACCAGCAGCTGGAATAACCAGCAGCTGGATGAATCCAGCATTTCCAGCCCAGCAGAAGCTCAGGGTGGCCCTGTCTGTGGACAGACAAACAGAGCAGGGCCCTGGAAGCACCGAGGGGTGCTGGTCACACAGCGGATGGGGCACAGAGGAGGGCAGTGATCCCTGCATCCCTTTCCACAGGGGCTGTGGGGCAGGGCAGGCCCAGAGGGCTCCTGTCACCTCCCCACTCTCTCAGCCAGACCCAGGCACCGTGTCCCCACAGCCAAGAGCACGCCAGGCTCAGGGCTGGCAGTCAGGGGCTCTGTCTCCTTCCTGTCACTTCGTGTCTCTTTTTTTTAGGAGGAATTCAGCTGTAGGGAGAGAAAACGAGCAAGCTGCTAATGAAAGGGCAGCTGCTGCTCCGTGTCAGGCATGTGAGACCCCACTGGGAGCTCAGCTGGGCGCAGTGGGTGGCTGGACACCGTTTATTTTTACATTAGAGCTATTTTCCTCTCACCCTGTCTGCTTTGTGCTCTTTATTTCTGAGTCAGTTCAGCCCCTGTCAGACGGACATCGATGCGGGATGCACAAACCTTCCCAGTAAAAGCTAATTTGGGGATAATAACCGATGGGGGAGGGAGGCTCTTGGCTCAGCATCCCTTTGGCAGAGCTGTCCTTGCTGGGGGGCACTACCTGCCTTTGTCTGGGCCTTGCCCACTCTGCAGTCAGCAAAGAGGGGAGTGTGGAACACGGGGCACAACCTCCAAATCAAACGCCAGGAATTGCCTGTGGGTTTAGAAATCACAGAATCACAAGGTTTGGGTTGGAAAGGACCTTAGAGGTCATCACGTTCCACCCCCTGCCACGGGCAGGGACACCTTCCACTGTCCCAGGCTGCTCCAAGCCCCGTCCAACCTGGCCTTGGACACTGCCAGGGATCCAGGGGCAGCTACAGCTGCTCTGGGCACCCTGTGCCAGGGCCTCACTGTCCTCACAGGGAAGAATTTCCTCCTAACATCTAACTTAAACCTGCCTCTGCCTGTTAAAACCATTCCCCATTGTCCTTTAAGTATCTGTCTGTATAAAAAGTCGCTCTCCCTCGTGGGGTGGAAGGCACCCCCTGTGCCTGGGAGAAGGTTTTCAGATCACAGGGCACCTGTGCCCCTGCAGATGGGCAGGTGGGACACCACAGGCTGTGCTGGAGGACACGTGGCCTCAGTGCCAGGTGTGATGGTGATGGGGTGGCTGCAGTCTCCTCACCCTGAACTGGTCTTGTATTTTAAAAGCTGCAGTGTCCTTGTGTGGGAACGGGGCTTTAGTGGACAGACCGGATTCACTGGAAAGGTGAGAGAGCTGTGGGCTCTGCAGGGCATTCAGATGTTGAGGATTCCAGAAACAAATCTCTCCGGGCAAAAAAAATCCCTGAGTCATTTCTTTGTCCTGCCTTTTCAATGTCCTGTAGGAATTCCTTCCCATTCCCCTCTGAAGCTGTGGCTCTCTCCCTGCTCACTCCCAGTGCTGGGGGTCAGTGGGGCTGGGAAGCCCAGCCCTCCCCAGACTGCTCCGGGTGAGCAGAGCTCCCCTTGGCACAAAGCTGATGGAGGTGACATTCCTGTGCCAGCCCCAGCCCACTCGTGGCACCTGGGCTCACCTGCGGGGAGCAGGGGGAAGTTCCTGCTGTCCCTGCCTGTGCTGAGTGCCTGGAGCTGTGCAGGAGTTCTGAGCACAGGTGTGACCCCGCAGAGCCAGCCAGGACACAGCAGCGCTTTCACTGCCCCAAAATTGGTGCTGCTCGGGAGGCAGGGAGAGCCCGGCTCTGCTCTCACGATTAATCACGGGGTGCCAGGGGAGCACCCTGGGCTCGTCTCACCTCATTTCACACATGTATACATGGAAGGTCTAAATGCGAGTTAGCCCTTCCCAGGTCCCGGCTGGGCTGGGAGGACTGGCCACTCGCTCGGGTGAAACCTGAGCCAACTGGCGCTGCAAGGCTCAGAGCTGAGCTGGGACGCTCCCAGGTGGGGACTGCCATCCAGGAGGGCTGCTGAGGGCAAGGCCCACGGGGAACTGGGGCAGAGCAGTGATGATGAGGAGCAGGAGGAAGCAGAGGTGAAGCTGGGGACCTTGGGGACAACACGAAGTCCCCGCGGCTGTGAGCCCTCATCCCCGGGGGTGCAGGATGCTGCCAGGGTGTGACACATCCCAGCTCAGCACTGCCCACACGGCTCTGACTGAGCCAGCCTGACAGCAGAGCAGTAACAGACTCAGACATCACATTTAAATGCCCATAAATTTGGAAACAGAGCCAGAGCTCTTTAATCTTGGTTCATTTTTTCATTCGTAACGAGATAACAAAGGAAGCCAAGCGCGAGCTGGAGTCATGAATTATTTAGGGAGGGCACATCCATCTCTGGTGGTTTGGGGTTTGCTCTGCCACCCCGGGGTGTGCAGGGTGAGCAGCCCCTGGCCGAGGGCCAGCTGGGTGTTGGGTGTCCCCATCAGGGTGTGATGCCCTGCAGGCACTGGGGAGGTTTATTGCAGCTCTGACAGGTACAGGGAGGTCCCGGGCTCTGTGGTCTCCAGGGTGGCTCTGAGGGCTCGTGCACAAGCCCTCTCCATCTTCTCATGGCAGGGATTTTTCCTCCTGGAAAGGGTGGGTTTTATCCCCACACACACGCTCCCAGAACAGGATGTTTAGCAAACACATGCCTTAATGCAGAGATCAGAAAGCGCCCTCCAAGCTGGGGAAGGCAGCAAAGCAAGGGCCCACAGCAAGAGAATCTCAGCACGAGCCATCCCTCGAGCACAGCTGAGACCTTGAGACGCACGGAATGAGGGACCCCAGAGTCCCCTGGCTGGTTTTGGGGCCAGAACCTTCTGTCCTGGCTCCAGGCACAACACAGCCCTGCAGAGGAGGCTGTGCCAGCACCAGGAGCTGAAGGGGGGAAGCTTTTCCACCCTGCTCAGAGCCTGGTGAGAAGGATGGAGGCTCCTGAGCAGCCTGGAGCACCAATTTCACGGAAATCCATTTATCTCTCCTTCCTGCAACCCTCACGACATGAATAAATGATGATTGCAGAAGTGATGAACCTGCCCCTGTTTAGGTGTGAAATGAATGTTTACAGGCATAGAATAAATCAAGTATCCCACAGGCAAGCAGCGGGATATTAAACCAAACACCTTTGTGTGCTTAGCCCTCGCTGGGAGAGGCCAAGGGTTTGAAGCCTGGCCAGGTCCTGCCATCAGCCCCAGCGTGGCAGTGCCAAGCTCTGGAAGATCCCAGAGGATGAGAGCGATGAGCAGCTCCGGGATGAGCAGCTTTCCTCCCTCTTCCCCACCTTCCCCCTCCGCCTGAATCTGCACCTCTCTCCCCGCCCAGCACCACAATCTGCACAGCCTCGAAGAAGTCGGGAATACAATGCAAATTCGTGAAGGATTGGCAAGAAATTGTGTGTGTGCTGGTTGCCTGTCAGCATGCAGAGTACTTCTAATCTTGTCACATAAATAATACGATTATGTAAAATATCAAACAGTTGGAATAAACTTAAAAGCCACAATGTTCTAGTCACAGACTTAATGGGGGGGGAGAAAGGAAAAACAACAAAAAAAAAAAGTAAAATCCCTTTTTGCTCTGCGGCATGAAGGGGAAATGGCTCCTCTCTGAAATCCTGGAGCCTCCCTGGGGATGAGGAGGTGGGAGCTGCTTGGGGCAGGACTGATGGGCAGGAGGGACAGACCCGGCCTCGCCTCACCTGGGCAGGACCGACAGGCAGGAGGGACAATCCTGGCCTCACCTCACCTGGGCAGGACTGATGGGCAGGAGGGACACTCCCCTCACCTCACCTGGGCAGGACCGACGGGCAGGAGGGACAATCCTGGCCTCACCTCACCTGGGCAGGACCGATGGGCAGGAGGGACAATCCTGGCCTCGCCTCACCTGGGCAGGACCGATGGGCAGGAGGGACAATCCTGGCCTCGCCTCACCTGGGCAGGACCGATGGGCAGGAGGGACAGTCCCCTCGCCTCACCTGGGCAGGACCGACGGGCAGGAGGGACAATCCTGGCCTTGCCTCGCNCTGTGCCCGGGAGGAGCCTCTACCAAGGTCACCGAGGGCTCTGGGGACACAGCCGGTGTCCCCTGCTCACCAGTTCGCTTTTCCCCTCTGCTGCGGTGCTGGTGACACGGGGCACCCCCTCCAGGCACGGGGACTGTCCAGCTGAGAGCAGAGAACCCATGCTGTGCCTGCTGCGCTGCCATGCCGCAGCCAGCGCCCAGCCCGTGCCGGGGCAGGGAGGGAGGCAGCGAGGGCTGAGCTCCGGGCTCCCGTTCCCCTCCCGGCTCTGCAGCACTCTGCATGGCTAATGCCGTCCTCTATTTGTACCGCCCGCAGTGGTGCCGGCACCGCCGCAGGATGAGAGAGGAGGGAGCGCTGCCCAGGGAGCCGCCGCCGGGATTTTGCTGCTGGCCCCGAGATCAAGAGCAGCATGAAAAGCCAGAGTGCCTTTGTTAGAGCTCACTAAAGAGCCCGGGCTGACTGAGATGGAAAACAAAATCTTCTCCTCGTCCCCCGCACAGGCTCATGGATGGCACAGACTCGAGCCCCTCGTGTGCACTGACATGATTTATGGCCCTGACCCCTCAAATCCAGCTGGGAGCTGAGCCAGAGCAACCTCAGATCTTCCTCCCTGTGGAATACACCTGGGTCTTCCTCCACAGCCCTGGAACAGGCTCCCCAGGGAATGGGAACAGCCTGGAGACTGCCAGAGGTCCAGGAGTGTTTTGACAGTGCTCCCTGGGATGCACAGGCTGGGATTGTTGGGGGGTCTGTGCACAGCCAGGAGCTGGACTGGATGATCCCTGTGTGTCCCTTCTTGCTCTGAATACTCCCTGAGTCCGTGATCCACATTTCCAGGCCGTTCCCTGAGCAGACAGCACAGCTGAGGCAGGGCAGAGCCTGTCTCTGCTTGGAAAGCACCAGCCTTAGGCAGTGCACGAGCTCCTTCCCTGGCCTGCCTTTGGCGGACGTGGAGGAGGAATTTTGTGCTGTGGACCATCTTCACAAGAGGCACAAAGCAGGCAGCAGCTGAGAGGAAAACACCGCTGTGCAGCTGCAGCATCCTCAGCGTGGGGCTGGAAACTCCAGCCCTGGAAGCAAAGGGCTCATCCCTGCCCAGCCAGAGCCAGAGCTCTGCGTGCATCAAAGTGAAGCCTGGCAAGGTCTGGACTGCAAATCCTGCCCTTGCCAGCCCTCAGCACCCCCCACAGCCTCCAGGGATGGGGGCAGATGAGATGAAGCCTTTGGGCAGGGAGGACCATCCCCATCTGCTGGAACACCCGTGCCCAGCTCAGGGCCAGCTGCCACACTGTGACCCCTCTCCCTGCTGTCCCTCCCTTGCTGCATCTGCCCCACATTCATCATCCACACTGATCTGCTGTTTCCAGACCTTGAGAGGTTCTGGAGGCCTTGGGATAAGCCTGTCCCTGTCCCCAGCTCTGCAGACGTCTCTGGGGGCGCAGCTGTGCCCGGGCTGTGCCGGGGCGGGCAGGGACACGTGGCCGAGGCTGGTGTGGGGACAGGGCCGTGGCCGTGGAGCAGTGCCAGGCTGCAGCTGTGTGCCCTGCTCGGGGCAGTGAGCAACTCACACACGGAGCTGCCCCTTCTGCTTAGCAGAGCAGCGTTGATGAGCCGAGCTGCAGGCAGGGCTCCTGCTGCTGCCCAGGCTCTGACAGGGACACGGGCACTTTCCCTGGCACTTTCCCTGCCCCTGCCTCCCTCCAGTCCATCCTGGACTCCCTCCCTCCGTTCTGGCTCAGGAGACAGTCAAGGCCACTGCACAGAGCTGCCAAATTAATGAAAGAAAGAGTTCCTCTCATCTGGCTGTTTTAAAAGAGGGAAGAATAATTGCTGTCTGCAGGGCTCCCACAAAAACGGGAGCAGACCCGCCCACTCTCATTTAATAGACAAAAAAACCTGGGAAAACCTGCACTGCATCTCCTGTGCTGAGCAGACCTTCACACTGGGGCCCTGTATCTTTGTGAGCGTGACCAAGCCCCATTTCTAAGGATTTCTTCCCCTTGGGCAGCCCTACAAGGCACGGATGTGTTTCTGTGACCCACTTTTCTGGCCCGGAGCAGGCTGAGACCCTGCAGCAGGGGATTGCAGGTCACATCCCCATCGAGCCTCAGAGCTCCGGCAGCTCTGGCCCTGCTGCTGAGTTAATTCCTGGGGGAAAAGCCCTCTCTGTTGCCAGAGAGCTGCACCTGATGCCCACGCCTTGCCACAGCGCCCGGGGCAGCCGGGCTGGGGAGCAGCTGCCTGCTCCGTGTGTGCTGCCTCCTCCCGGCTCCCCACTCGTGCTCCACCTCCCCAGGCAAGGCACGACGTGGGGCACTGGGAAATAAAAGCCAGAGCCCTGCCAAGGCAGCAGTGGGTGCTCCACCCCTCCTCACCCTCAATATCTCTACCCCCAAACCAGCCTGGCAGCCCCACGGGTGGAAGCAAATTTGCTGTCCCACCATCCCTGTGGTCACATCAAGGCCAAATATCCCTTTGCAGGGCTCAAAATGTCTTTGAATGACAAAACTCCTGATTTGGGGACTCCTTGTCCCCTTCTGCAGGATGTTTGGGATTTCCCAGACCTGGGAAGTTCTGCAGCCTGCCTTTTTGCAAGACACAGGGGAGCAACTCCTCCTCCTGCCCCGGGGTTTTTGAGGTTTAAGCCTGCTGGTCATCCCTGGGGAGTTGGGTTTGTTTCCATTCACCTGTAACTGCATTCTCTCCCACTGTGCCCCAAAGCCCTGCTGAGCCAGGGAGTGGCCCAAGGGCTGGCCCTGCTCCCCCAGCCCTCCCTTGGCTCTGTGCAAACGCTGCTCAATGGCCCAGCTCCTGGCACAGCTCTGCCCTGCCCACACATCCTGCTCTGGATGCTCTGGGCCGACCCAGAAAAACCAGTAAATATGATAAACACAGTCCTGAGCCACAGGTAAAGGGGCAGGAAGGTTCAGCTGCACAGCAAGGCTGAGTGTGCCATGGCACAGGGGAGATGGAATTTCTGCTCCCAGACTCGGTTGGGTTGGAAGGGACCTTAAATCCCATCCCATTCCACCCCAGCCATGGCAGGGACACCTCCCACTGTCCCAGGGGCTCCCAGCCCCAATGTCCAGCCTGGCCTTGGCCACTGCCAGGGATCCAGGGGCAGCCACAGCTGCTCTGGCAATTGCAGCCCAGCCCCTGCCCACCCTGCCAGGGAACAATTCCTGCCCAAGATCCCATCCAGCCCTGCCCTCTGGCACTGGGAAGCCATTCCCTGTGTGCTGTCCCTGCCTGCCTTGTCCCCAGTCCCTCTGCAGCTCTCCTGGAGCCCCTTGAGGCCCTGGCAGGGGCTCTGAGCTCTCCCTGGAGCCTTCTCCTCTCCAGGGGAGCACCCCCAGCTCTCCCAGCCTGGCTTCAAGGCGCTCCAGCCCTGGGATTATCTCAGTGGCCTCCCCTGAACTCCCATCCCATGGAATGGCTCTGGACACCCCCATTCCCTCTCCCAGCAGTGTTTGCTGCTCCCAGCCCACAGCTGAGGGCAGCACCAGGACGATGCTGTTACAGCTCATCAGAGGCTTGGCCAGGACCTGGATTTCCCCATTCAGTGATTTTACAAAATGTGGGAGAACGGAGCATTGTGGTTGTCAGTGACAGCTCCTGAGGCTTCCAGCACTCATGGAGGAGAAATATGAAGTTTCACCTGATCCTTCTGCACTATCCCTGTGTTTGGAGCTCCCTTCCAGCCTGAAGCCAAGGGCTATAAATCAGAATAATTAGCTGAAGCAGTCTGGCACCCAGCATTGTGTCTCTCCCACGAGGAAAGAATCCCACCCTGCTTTTCCTCAGGAAAATACTTCAGCTAAGCAGGGGTGAGGGCACGAAATTCCCCCATCTCCCCGGATGAATCTTTCTCAGAAGGACAAGGAGGCTCCACCAGCCCCAGCCCTGCTCTTACCTCCAGTGCTGCAACAGCAGCCAGGGTCTCTCCCCCAGTACAGCCCATGAGGGAATTTCCAGCCTCTCCAGACACGGGGTGAGAGGAGAGAGCCCCTGCCCACCCCCTGGCTGTGTGCAGCCACCCCTGCCCCACTGAGCACAGAGCCAGCCCTGGACTCCAGCCCCTCTCCGAGCACAGAGCTGCTGCCGTTATCCACAGCCAGGAATTTCTCTTCCTGGGCAGGAAGGAGCATCTTCCCAGCGCTGCCTCCCTCGCACATTATGAAGAGATACAGCTCGGTAAATCTCATCTTAGCCAAGGGCATCACCCCTCGCCAGTTAGCACTAGATCAAACCCAGGTTTATTCAGCCTCCCGCTAATCCCTCTGCAACAAGAACCACCTGCAGCCTGCAGCCCGGGATTTGGTGTGCAGGTGTCTCTGAATTGAGCATCCCTGCGGGAAGGGCTGAGCTCGGAGCAGCCCGGGCAGGGGGGAGAGAGAGGCTGTGCCTGCAGGGGCTGAGAGAGCAGCTAAGTGGGGGCTGATGGTTCCCCCCCACGGACACTTCTGAGAGGCCAAAAAACATTGGAAAGGGATGGGGGAAAGAGAGCAAAAAAAAAAAAAAATCTTATTTTCAAGAATTCTCTGGTACTTAAAAGCTTGAGACCCGCAGGGGAAGCTAATAAATTTTAAATAGTTTGGAGAGTTGAGACCAGCAGTTTAACTTTGTGCGGCTGCTGAGTTGTTTTCCAAGTGTATTTAATGAAACCCTTCATTATGTTCAGATAATTATGATCTCCACGTTCCTGGTGCTGCTGGAGTTCACCATCTGTGCTCACAGGTACCTGCTCCATCCTGGCACGGTGGGAACTGCGAGGCACTCGTGGGGCTGGGACACATTTCCCAGGTTTGTGGGCTCAGGGAGCAGCCCTGGCCGTGGCCCACCCTGGCAGCCATGTGCTGCAGCCACCAGCCCATGGCAGGAGCACAGCTGGCCCACAGCTGGCCCTGAGATCTCCACGTGTCACCACCAGGGTCCTCGTGGGGTTGGGCTCTTGATGCTCCCTGGATTTCCCCGTTCACTGCCACTTTACAAGATGTGGGAGAACAGAGCGTCGTGGTTGTCAGTGACAGCTCCTGGGGCTTCCAGAGCTCAAGGAGGAGGAATAGCAAGCTTCACCTGATCCCTCTGCACCATGCTGGGTTCAGGGGGGATCAGGGGCTCTGGTGCTACCTGGTCCTTTGGGCCGAGCAGAGCCCTGATGTCCCTCCTGCTCTTTGCTGACCTCCAGAGCAGGTGAGTGCTCCCGGGAAGAGGTTTGGGGTGCCCAGGGTGAGCTGGGCTCTGTGTTGGTGGGCTTTGCCCTGACAGCTCCCTGCAGAATCCTCCATCCCCATCCACGGTGGGCTCCCCCAGTTCCAGGGGGTTCCCCAGCCCAGCATCCCTGCTCCAGGCGCTCTGCCCATCCTCCAGGAGGGCAGCTCCAGGTTCTCCCGCATCAGCCTGGTGCTCAGGGGTGGGTGGCGCTGCGGGCCATCCTGGGTTTGGGGACTGAGCTTTGGGACAGTGCCTGGGGGGAGCTTCACCCGTGCTGCCCCACGCGGCAGAGCTGCCGGGTCAGACACTGCAGCTGGCACTGCAGCCAGCCCTGTCCTGCAGCCACCCCTGGCCCTGCGGACACCCCCGGCCCTGCAGCCAGCCCTGCCCTACAGACAGCCCTGTCCTACAGCCAGCCCTGTCCTGTGGACACCCCCGGCCCTGCGCACACCCCCGGCCCTGCCGCCACCCCCTGCCCTGCGGACACCCCCGGCCCTGCGCACACCCCCGGCCCTGCCGCCACCCCCTGCCCTGCGGACACCCCCGGCCCTGCGCACACCCCCGGCCCTGCCGCCACCCCCTGCCCTGCGGACACCCCCGGCCCTGCGCACACCCCCGGCCCTGCCGCCACCCCCTGCCCTGCGGACACCCCCGGCCCTGCGCACACCCCCGGCCCTGCCGCCACCCCCTGCCCTGCGGACACCCCCGGCCCTGCGCACACCCCCGGCCCTGCCGCCACCCCCTGCCCTGCGGACACCCCCGGCCCTGCGCACACCCCCGGCCCTGCCGCCACCCCCTGCCCTGCGGACACCCCCGGCCCTGCGGACACCCCTGTCCCCGCGGACACCCCTGTCCCGCGGACACCCCTGTCCCCGCAGACACCCCTGCCCCGCAGCCAGCCCAGCCCTGCCCGCCCGGGGGCCGCGGTGCTCAGCCCGCTCAGGCTCCGGCGGTGGGAGGGTGACTCAGCCGCCAGCAGCCGGGGCCATCTGCGGCGCGGGGCTGCGGCTCCCGCTGACTCCGGCTCAGCCGCCCACGGAGCCGCGCTGGGAGCCTGCCCTGGCTGCCAGCCCGCCGGATGGGCTGCTCCACGTGCTCGCCGCACGGGGAGCCACACCGATGGCGCACTGATGGCTTGCCTCACTTTGGGGTCCCCCTCGGACACAGGGAGCCACAGCGTCCTCCGTGTCCCCCCAGGACCACAGGGAACGGCAAGTGCAGCTCCCATGCCAGGCCGGCTTTGTCCAGCGTGTCTCAGGCTGGTGTGGGACAGGAAGCGCCCTGGAGGCTGTGCTGGCACACGCTGATCACAGGGGTGGCCCTGAGCCACGGGGGCTGCGCAGGGTTGGCACTGAGCCGTTCTCTGCCAGGCACGGGGAGTGGCCGTGGCAGGAGCCGGGCAGCCTGGGCTGTCCCGTGGACGCAGAGGGGACACAGCCCGGGGAGATGGAGCCAGCGGAGAGGGCTGAGAAAGGGGCCCTGAGGGGGAGGAGGGTGCTGGGTACCCGGTTCTGCCAACTGGGCTCTCTTCCCCCTCTCTGAAATGTCAGCGATGATGTTTCCTGCCCAAGTCAGCTCTTCCCCTTGGGGACTGGCCAGCAGGGTCTGTTTTATACCCACTCCCAACAGCTTGGGTGGCTTGGGACTGGGCTGCTGCCTGAGCTGTGCCAAGTTGGCAGCGTGGCCGTGCTCCCCAGCCAGCTCCTCTCCGAGCCCACACCGAGCCCAGCACTCGCTGGCTCCGGGACTCCAGCTCACCTCGCTGGGCTTTCCTTCCAGAGTGGATCTCCACGGGCAGGGCAGGAAAGCAGGGTCTGCTTAGAGGGGAAAAATCCCCAAGTCACCCTCCCCCTGGGGCAGGCAGAGCAGGGACCTTCCTGCCCAGCCTTGGGAACGTCACCCTCACCCCTGTCCTGTCCCTCAGCTGCCTTCAGCAGGGGTGGTGAGTGTGACAGGGACTGCACGTGGGGAGGGACATCACACACCTGGGCAGCAGGGAGGGAGAGGATCGGGATGTGAGGATCTCATGTGCTCTCTGTGCTCCAGATATCCCAATTCCAGGCTCAGCTGTCACCCCTCAGCCCGTGTGGGCATCACCCTGGTGCCAGCTGCTCCTCCTGGATGAGACCTGTCCCCTCTCCCAGGCAGAGCTGGCACACATCCCCTTCCTCCTGGAACCCTCTAGGACGGGGGGATGCACTAATCCACCTCTTATTTTCCCCTGCTGGAGGGGAAGCCTGGAGTTGAGGAAGAGCCCAAAGCTTCTGGTCCCTGCCTGCAGCACCCTCAGGGAGCTGGGCATCCCTGGGAGCCAGCAGAGGTGGGAATGCCCTGGGGCTGCAGGGAGAGCTGCTGCTGCTATGCAGGGCTCATGCTGCAATGCACATCACGGGCACCATCCCCTCTGCAGCACCCGCAGGGCACGGAACCCACAGCTCCGGCTGCTGCCCTGCCTGAGGTCTGCAGACATCTGCGCTGCTGCAGGGTGCCAGGGCAGCACCAGGGCGCTGCTGCTGCACCCAGCTGGCAGCTGGCTCTGCCCCAGGATGCTGGCAGCTTGGGGCACACCTGGCAGGAAGGGGGTTCTGGGGACACCCTGGTGCTGGCTGTGGGTGTCAGGTGCAGCAGGGAGTCTGGAGAACGTGACTGAATGGGAGGAGGTGCTCAGGGTGCAGGGATGCTGCACAAAGCAAAGGGGCTGGGGGTGTCTGTGCACAGGCCTGGACATCACAGGAGCTTCAGCAGGGGAAAAAAAGGGGTGGTTTAGGTTATCCCCGATTCTTAGAGGGTTCCAGGAGGAAGGGGATGTGTGCCAGCCCTACCCCAGGGAAGGGACAGGAGGAGCAGCTGACACCGGGGTGATGCCCACACGGGCTGAGGGGTGACAGCTGAGCCTGGAACTCGGATATCTGGAACACAGAGAGCACATGGGATCCTGACATCCCTCCTTGGCTCTCCCCCACTGCTGCCCAGGTGTGTGCCATCCCTCCCCATGTGAAGTCCTAACCCCTGTCACTGCCCCTGCATGGTGTAGATCACCCCCCTCCTGGTTTGGGCTGGAAGAGACCTTAAAAATCATCCAGTTCCATGCCCTGCCATGGGCAGGGACACCTTCCACTAGCCCAGGTGGCTCCAAGCCACGTCCATTTTCTCTTCTTTCAACAGGATTCCCACAGTCAGCATTCCCAGAAGAGCTTCCCATCTCAGGCTGGAGTGTCCTGGTGCTCTGAAATGTGAGGGAGGAGAAGGAGCAGAGAGGAGATGGGGAAAGATGCTCGTAATGTGTAATGAGCCTTTAATGCTCTCCCTGGCCCCCTCCCAACACATATGGGAGCTGGATGAGCCAATTAAACCAACACCAATTAAATCAGCATCAATCACATCCCGTAAACCAGGGGTGGGGCCCAGGCAGACGCCCCCGCTGTGAAGGATGTCAGAGCTGGCCTGAGGGTGACTCCCTTCCAGTTTGGAGAGAGCCAGACCCTGCAGGCACCATCAGAGAGGAGAAAGGGAGGGCTGGGGACCTGGACCAGAAGTGGGAGGGGCAGAGGGGACACCAGAGCTCAGGTTCCAGCTGGGACAGGCATCCCTGTCACTGGAGTCCTTGCACAGGGTCACCTCGAACCCTGGAGGTGACACACCTTGTGTCATTGAGCTGGCCCTCCTTCCCTGGGCTCAGCCCCACGGACATCCTGCTGCCCTGGGGGCTCCAGCAGCTCCGGGTGTGGGCTGGGCTCAGCCTGGCATGCTGCATCTCTGACTTTGCCCTTCTGCTCTCATCCCAGCCAGTGCTGAGACACCAGGGCTGCAGCAGCCATCCAAGGGGATGGAAAAGTGGGAATTCTGCTTTGCAGCCCTCCCTGCTCTGCTGAAGCTCCTTGGTTTGCTCTCCCTTCAACCTAGAGCACAGGGAGGTGCTAAAAAGCCCCTAAAAAAGGGGCTCTTGGGTGCTGGGCAGGTGCTCATCCTCACCTTGGCTGGAAGAGTCTTGTCCTGTCCTCCGTGGGGTTCTGTGTCCCCCATGGGGTTCTGTGTCCCCATGGCTGTCACAGACAGGGAGCCCAGGGAGCAGGAGGTCTCAGGGAGGCTGCAGAGCAGAGCTGAGTGCAGCTACCTGTGAGTTAAGAGATCCAAACTGCCTTGGAGGTGTCAGAGCTTTGCAAATCCAGGTCTGGGGCACAGGAGTGAAGTGGCAACTCTTGACTTAATCCAATTGTCACTGAACCACAAAGGAGCCGGGACTCAAATTAAGTCCCACAGCCCTTTGGGAAGTATCAAGCCAGAAAAACAGTTCATAGGCTTTAGGCAGGGTGATTTTAAACAAATGAGGAAGTGCCTTAGAAACAGCTTAAGATGAAAGCTACCAAATTAAAATCCTTGCAATCAGTATGGAGGCTACTTATGCAACAACCTCCTGAGGAGGAATTGGAATCCCAGAGATAAAACTCTAAACAAATAAAGAGACAGGAGATGAAGGAAAAAGAAATGAAACTTGGTCAAAAAGTGAGGTACAGAGGGCTGCTTGAATTGCCTTTGAAAAGTGGCAGCCGAGCGTCACAAAGGGGCAAAACCAATGTCAGCCAAGAGGGGAGTGGGAGGATGGAGAGGGTATCCAGGTCTCCAGGACACCTCCCAGCATCCCTGAGCAAGCAGGAATGTGGCTGTGGGTATGGTCAGGCACCTCTCTGCATCCTTGAGACCTCTGGGTGGCTCTGGCAAAAGGGTTGGGTTGAGCCCAGGGGTCCCCATTGGTTTGGGAGAAGCAGCTCCCAGCAGAGCAGCTCCCTGTCCTTGGAGTGACAGGATGTTGTCCTCCCACCCGAGTTCTTGGCAGGGTTGGCAGGTCCCATGGGGGGCCTGGGAGGCCAGGGCAGCCCCAGCTTTAGGAGAGGCCTGCAAACACACAGCTTCTCCCAAGCTGAGGGAAAAAACACAGTGTGAAACCTGAAAGCAAACTGCAGGTGCCTGAGCCAACAGCCTGGTTCCTAACACAGCTGACCCGGGCTGCAGGGGCTGGGAGGGAAGGAGCTGCAGGGCAGGGGAGTTCAGGCACAGCAGGCACTGCAGGGCCATGCCCTGGGGCTGAGTCCATGCCCACGTTAGTGCCCTGAAGGTTTGCAGTGCCTCGAGGGCCCTCGTCGCTGTGGAGGGGAGATGGGGGCTCCCTGAGGAACCAGGGGGTTCCCTGAGGACTCGCAGCCCTGACGTGCTTTGGTTGCAGACAAAGTTGGCAGCATCCTCCAGATCTGGAACGATGCCCCTCCTGAGCCTTCAAAGGTACAGGCTGGGCCAGGATGGGCAGCTCACCCCAGAGACATGGCAGGTGCAGCTCTGGAGTCACACCTGGCACACCAAAGGCGGCTGGGGGAGGTGGAGCTGGTGGCACTGGCACTGGGTTTGGCTTCCGAAGGGTGCCGGGGCACAGGGATGACATCAGAACTGCCCAAAGTCACCACGGCTTTGGAAGCCCCATTGCAGTATCATGGGGGGCTCACAAAGAGACTGGAGCCCTTTTCACAAGGGCATGGAATGACAGGGAAAGGGGGAATGGCCTGGAGCTGGAGGAGGGGACCATTAGTTGGGATATTAGGAAAGAGTTCTTCCCTGGGAGGGTGACCAGCCCCCAGCACAGGGTGCCCAGAGAAGCTGTGGCTACTCCTGGATCCCTGGAAGTGTCCAAGGCCGGGTTGGTCAGGGCTTGGAGCACCCTGGCACAGTGGAAGTTGTCCCTCTCAACTGTGGCACAGGGTGGAATGGGATGAGCTTTTAAGGTCGCTCCAACCCAACCCATCCCACGGTTCTGTGTGATTCCAGCCAGTCACCCCCCTGCCCTGCTCCTGGGCACGCTTTTGCTGCTTCCCTGAGCTCACCGTGTGCTGCCCAGAGGCGCTGCCAGCTGCCCGGCCTGGCAGCAGGGTGGCACGGAGCACATGGGGCACACAGCAGCGTGGGGACAGCGCCTGGCGCGGGCGCTCAGCGGCTGCCGAGCTCGGGATCACCCTGGGGATGCCTGTGCCCAGCTGCGGCCGCGCTGGGAGGCGGCTCGGGACGCGCAGCCCTGGCTCTGCCGGCTCTGCCATCCCGCACCCACCCGCGCCGGGCGTGGGCACAGCCCCGCTGCCCGCCCTGCAGAGCGGAGGCTGCGGTGGGCACGGCGCCGCGGGAAGGCAGCGGTGGCAGCGGGGCTGGCAGCCCGGGCACACCCTGCCGGAGCCCCCGTGTCCCCTCAGCAGCAGCTGCGAGGTGGCGGTGCCCGAGCCCCGCTGCCGCACACGCCGCTCGGGGCAGGGAAGGCTCCGCTCCGCCCTGCCTCCAAATCCAGCTGCAACAAGCTTGGGAAATTAGAAGGACGGGAGGGGGAGGGAGGGCTAAAACAAGATAAATAAAACCAAATAAAAATAAACCCCAAACCCTCCGTTCTTCTTTGATTCTCCCTCCTTTTTTTATTTTTTTTTTTTATTTTTTTTTTTTATTTTTTTTTTTTATTTTTTTTTTTTATTTTTTATTTTTTTTCCTCCACGCCAAGCTTACTAATTGTCTAAGCATCTCAATTTGCTGGTTTCACTTAATCACAGACACTTTGGAGATTATCAGCCTTCCCCACATGTTCGGTACCTTGTTTCCAAACTACAAGACCCACGGGGAGCAGGCAGCGAGCGCCTGCAGGAGCGACAGCCGCGCCGCGCCGCCGCTTCCCCCGCGTCCCTCCGGCTGCGCTGTCAGAGCTTGATTCGCCTCGGAAACCAACGCGTATTCCCCCAAAGTTCCCGAGCACGGGGGCCGTGAGGAACGGCGAGGTGGGGGCTGGGGGCACCGTTGTCAGCTCCTGGCAGCTCCCAGCCTTTGATTTGCACAAAAGAAAGGAGGGAGGTGGGGGAGGGAATGGATATGATTTATTCAGCAAGTTCCTAACCGTTTTTTCTTTTTTTTTTTCCTTTCCCTTCTTCTTTTCCAGAGGCAGTGAAATAACTGAAGCCGACGGAAAGGTGAAGTGCTGGGAGAGATGAAGGAGGCGCGTTTGAAGGCATTTTCTTCCTTTTTGTCACATCTCACTGCAAAGCTTTTAATTCCTGGAGCTCAGTTCCTTCCTGGAAAGTCTGAGCCAGAGGGGGGTGGGCTCGCTGCGGGGTAGGCAGAGAAGGAGGGAGGAGGCCCCGGTGCTGGGGGTTGTTGGTTGTTTTCTGTCCCACCACCATCTGTCGGTCCCGCCTTGCCCTGGTGCCCACCCGGGGCTGGGAGGGGGGGGCTCTGCTGGGAGCCAGCTCTGTCCTCAGCCCATCACCACCAGGGTGTCAGAGCCACAGAATGAGGATTTAAGGCTGGAAAAGACCTCCAAGTTCATCAAGTCCAACTTGGAACCAAATCCCACCACGCCACTAAAGCACATCCCGAAGTGCCAGGGCTCCTCATTTTTTGAACACTTCCAGGGATGGGGGCTCCACCACTGCCCTGGGCAGCTGTGCCAGGGCTTGACCACCCTTTCTCAGTGAAGAAATGTTCCAAATATCCACCCTGACCTCCCCTGGCCCAGCCTGAGGCCATTCCCTCTGCTCCTGTCCCTGTTCCCTGGGAGCACAGCCCGCCCCCCCCGGCTGTCCCCTCCTGGCAGGGAGTTGTGCAGAGCCACAAGGTCCCCCCTGAGCCTCCTTTTCTCCAGGCTGAGCCCCTTTCCAGCGCCCTCAGCCCCTCCTGGGGCTCCAGACCCTTCCCAGCCCCATTCCCTTCTGTGGACACTCTTCAGCCCCTCAATGTCCTCCTTGTCCTGAGGGCCCAGAACTGACCCCAGGGGTGGGGGTGCCACACCAAGACCCAGGACCTGCCAGCGATGGACTGAGCCACGCAGAGACAGCTCTGCTCCAGTGCCAGCAGAGGAACATCCAAGGAGCAGAGGACAGAATCCATCCTGACCCACCAGGACAGGCAGGAGGAAGCAGGGCACGTCCCCAGCAGTGTGGGTCCCAGGACAGGACCCTGGGTGATGTGTTCTGGGGACCCTGCTTGAGCAGAGAGGTTGGACTAGAGGGTCTCCAGTGGGCCCTTCCAACCTGAGCCAGCCTGTGATTCAGAGAACCCCAGAATTACAGAATGGGTTGGGTTGGGTTGGGTTGGGTTGGGTTGGGAGTGACCTTAAATCACTGCCATGGGCAGGGACACCTTCCACTGTCCCAGGCTGCTCCAAGCCTCATCCAGCCTGGTCTTGGACACTTCCAGGGATCCAGGGGAAGCCACAGCATCTCTGGGCACCTGTGCCAGGGGCTCAGCACCCTCAGAGGGTCCCTCCGTGGCCCCATAGCTGAGGTGGGTCATTTCCTGCACCCCTTTAGAGCTTTAGGACATCAGCACATCCTGCTCGATAGAGGAGGGTTAGCAAGAAGAGTCAAGCAGCATTTACAATGTGCAAAAGTGCCTGAAATCAAATTTAGTTGTTTGCAAGGAGAAAATAATCTTTTTTTTTTCCTTTCTTTTTTTTTTTAAGGAAAAATGATGGTTGGAAACTTGACTTTGTCCTCCATTTGTCTGCTTTGGGAGAGCTGTGCTCCCTGCCAGTCCAATTGCATTTGTCTTCTCTCAATAGCAGAAAGCACAGCACAGCTCCAGGAGCAGGGATACCTGAGGGAAGCACGAGGAAAACACAGGAACAGGCTCCAGCACCACCCAGCACAGCTTTCCCTGGGGGCAGAGGGGCCTTGGGGGCCCTGCCCTCCCCATCCACAGCAGGGATCTCCTCTGGTTTTCCTGGCACAGGTTCCCCAGGGAGGCAGCAAACCAGGGGGTTCTGCAGAGCAGGAGCACAGCTGGGGTAAGCAGCTGCCAACCCGCCGAGAAGTCACATTTCCAACATTTCTGCTCTGTTTAGAAACCAAAAGAGGATTGTGTTCCAAGGTCTGATTTACAGCCCAATCCCTTGGTGCTGCACTCAGACTCCCAGGAGCTCTCCTGTAACTTGGATCTGAAATCCCCTCCCCATTTCCTTGGGAACGCTCTGACATGACCCACGACTTTTTATTTTTTAAACTCAGACAACCAAAGGCCATTCCCCTGTTTTCCCCTGGCCCTTCCTCTCTGCAGCTCTTCTGCACCACCACCACCACCACCAAAATCATCTGCATGGCTGAGCTTTGGTCCTGCAGGAAGAAGCTCCTTGTGCACGATTCATTGAAGGTTTTTATTTTTCTTTTTTTTTTATTTCCCATTTGCAAGTTGCTGAGAAGCTGATCCTGATTTCTGCAAATGAATTTGTTATCTGCAAGTGTTCACTGAATAGTTTATGCAAACAAATTTCAGCCCATAGGGTGTTTGCAAACTGTTCATTTCATGGTATGTGATTAGTAGAAATGGTCAGAAAATGGGTGCGAAACAATTTTTACGAGCTGTCCTCAACTCCCAGGCTCCTGATGCCTCCATTTCTATCACCGACTTCTTTTTTTTTAACTGGAATTAGAAAAATATCAACCAGCACACATGATGAGCTGAACTTTTCATGCTTTGTTTCCAGCTAAAAGGGTGAAAAGGAGAGCTGTTGATGGTCGGGAAAACAGCAGAATCAGAAAATCACAGATTGGTTTGGGTTGGAAGGGACTTTTAAAGAACATCCCTTTCCACCCCCTGCCTTAGGGCACCTTCCACTGTCCCAGGTTGCTCCAAGCCTGCTCCAGCCTGGCCTGGGACATTTCCAGGCGTGGGGAATCCACAACCTCTCTGGGCAAAGGAGTGGAGTCTTATGAGGTTACAGGTTTCTTTTTCCTGCAGGAAGAGGCAGAACTCATCTCCAGGGGTCCCTCATCACTCAGGACCCGTTCCTGATGCCAGGTGTGTGCTGAGTGTGTCTGGTCGCCAAGGCTGAGGTGAGGACTCTCCCACTCCCAGGCCCCAGCGCTGTTCCTCACTCACCAAAGCTGCACCTGCACCACCCCCAGCTCACCCCTTGCCAGTGATTTGCCTGAAATCCCACAGGGGAGGGTTGCCCAGAGAGGCTGTGGCTGGAAAATATCCAAAGCCAGGCTGGATGGGGCTTAGTGCAGCCTGGTCCAGTGGAAGGTGTCCCTGCCCATGGCAGGGGATGGGACAATGAGTTTTAAGGTCCCTCCTAACCCAAGCCATTCCATGAATTATGGAATTAATAATTCACTGTCACTGTGCCACTCCTGGAGCTGCAGCATCCCCACCACGGGCAGGATCTCCACTGCAGGTCCACCCCCCGTGCTGAGAAGGGGACAAAAAGCTTTGTCCCCTTCCAAGGGAGGTGTCAGTGATGTAGCCGAGGTAAAACCCTGGAGGAGCTCACGGCAGAGCTGCCCAGCCCCGGTGCCCGGGGCTCCCAGGGGGCTCAGAGGTGGCGCTGGAGCAGTCGGGGGCTCCCCGAGGGTTCTCCAGCACCGACAGAAAAATGGTGCCCGGAAGATTCATTCATTTAACGCATCTGGTAATTACATTTCGGCAGGTGGTGTGTGGGGCCTGGATTCCTTCCATGCATACCAGGCTCGGGAAGGCTCCAGTCCCACGTTTGATAAATCTCAGAATAGAATAAATAAATAAAATCAACAGTCCCCAGCTGCGAGTGCGGAGGAGGAACATCCTCTCCCCGTGCCATGCGTTCCTCCTGCCTCCCCCGCGCCGGGGCCGGGATCCGGCACTGCCCGCTCCTCCCGGGGATCCTCGGGGCCGGGATGGATCCCCCTCCTCCCGGGGATCCTCGGGGCTGGATCCGGCACTGCCCGCTCCTCCCGGAGATCC
Organism: Nicator chloris; assembly: GCA_013400495.1. Lineage (NCBI taxonomy): Eukaryota > Metazoa > Chordata > Aves > Passeriformes > Pycnonotidae > Nicator > Nicator chloris. The sequence continues at coordinate 73,955 of WAAE01000832.1, forward strand.
TCGGGGCCGGGATGGATCCCCCTGCTCCCGGGGATCCTCGGGGCCGGGATGGATCCCCCTGCTCCCGGGGATTCTCAGGGCTGGATCCGGCACTGCCCGCTCCTGCCGGGGATGGGATGGATCCCCCTCCTCCCGGGGATCCTCGGGGCTGGATCCGGCACTGCTCGCTCCTCCCGGGGATGGGATGGATCCCCCTCCTCCCGGAGATTCTCGGGGCTGGATCCGGCACTGCCCGCTCCTCCCGGGGCTCCTCGGGGCCGGGATGGATCCCCCTCCTCCCGGGGATTCTCGGGGCTGGATCCGGCACTGCCCGCTCCTCCCGGGGATTCTCGGGGCCGGATCCGGCACTGCCCGCTCCTCCCGGGGATTCTCAGGGCAGGGATGGATCCGGCACTGCCCGCTCCTCCCGGGGATTCTCAGGGCAGGGATGGATCCGGCACTGCCCGCTCCTCCCGGGCACGGGATTCTCCCTGCTCTGACGGGCACGGGCACACGGGATGGGGATGCGGAGCCAGCGTGCGTGGAGCGGGGCTGGGGCCAGCTCTCCTCCCGGAGTTACGGCTCTGGCAGGGATGGGGACAGCACAAGGCAGCCGGGGAAAGCCCAGGGGAGGCAACCAGGACGGAGAGAGCCGGTGGGTGGAAAATCCGGAGTTTAAGGAGGGAAGGATGAGGCAGGAACTTGTGGTGAGAAAGGGGATGGCCCATGGAACACTGTGTGGCAAGAGCCAGAGGAGCTCATGGAGGAACTCTCCATGGGGCAGAGGAGGCTGCAGGGGGTGGGTGGACCTGGAAATGCTCAAGACATGAGCAGATGTGTCGCCTCAGGACATGGATTAGTGGGCACGGGGGTATTTGGTGGAACGTCTGACTTGGTGATCTCGACGGTCTCTCCCAGCCGTAATGACTTCATAATTCCATGGTGACGGTGCTGGGAGGCTCGGAGGGGACAGCTCCAGGAGCCGGCCTGGGTGACACCCCGGGGCCTGGGGCACAGCTGGTGCCCAGGGCACGTGGCCAAGCCCCGTGGGCCACTTCCCGGGATCCCATGTGGTGTCCTCATGGATGCACAGGGTGCTGCCAGGCAGGACGTGGTGGGGGCAGCCTGGGAGCAGCTCCTGTCAGGGGCAGGGCTGAGGGTGAGGAGAGCTGGGCCACGGCTTCCTCTGCAGAGATCTCAGACTTTCCAGGCTGTCCCAGCAGGAGCAGTGGCAGTGCCAGGGCGTGGGCACTGCCCCCATGACAGAGGGTGCTGTAAGCACAGCTGGATGCTGTAAGCACAGCTGGATGCTCACACCCAGCCCAGCACACAGGAGACAGCCTGGCCTGGCATGCAGGGGCTCTGCAGGGACCCTCAGCCTGTGCTCCCTGCCTGTGCCAGGGGCTCTCTGGGGGGATCTGGGGGTGTCCTGAGGCAAACATCCAAGGCAGGAGCCCGTGGAGGGCACCACGTCCCCCAGCACCCGGCAAGGCGCCGGCACAAAGGCTGAGCTGGGATTTATTTTTATACTTCACCTCCCTGCCCCCTCTGTAGAAATGACATAATTATGGGGATTTAATGTTCCACTGCTAAATTTCTTCATTTTTCAGGATAATTTCCACTATTTCATCAAGGAATAATTAATTGCATTGTCTTTAATCAGTTGTTTTACAAATCCAGCAGCGCAAGAAATTTTCGTAGCCAGACAATGCAGGCAGCTGCTCTTCCCTTCTGGGTGTATTAATGAAGTGAAAGAGCTCGAGCCGGGGGAAAAAAAATCGGCTGGCAAAAAAAGAAATCTATTGACAGAGAGATTGAAAAGATGACAGTGTAATCCCTTAATGTGTGTGCTGGGGAGGCAGAGGGGAGAGATGGAGCTCAGGTGTACGGGCAGGAGGAACTGGGCTGCTGGGGCTCAGGGTTCCAAAGCCTCTCCTCTCTCCTCCCAGGCCCTCAGCATCAGATTATAATGTAGGGGCACACAGGGGCGTCAGCACAAAACCTGTGGGTGCAAAATAAATCATGGAGTCATGGGATCACAGAATCCCAGAATGGTGTGGGTTGGAAGGGACCTCAAAGCTCATCTGGTTCCAACCCCCTGCCATGGGAAGAAACAAATTCCACTACCCCACGGTGCTCAGGGCCCCCAACAACTTCCCCATGAACATTTCCAGGGATGGCAAAGTGTCTGAAAATGTCTAGAAGTGTGAAGATGTTCATGTGCAAGTCCACAGATGCTTATCAAAGGGCCAAAGTTGGGTTTTAAAAAGCCATCTGAAAGCAAAACAAAAGCCCCCCTGGCCCTGGGGCAGGGGATGTGATGGGTGTGGTGTCAGTGGAGTCAGAATTCCAGCCTGGCTTTCCTCTTCTCTTGGCCCCTTCCCTCCCTGTGTTTCCCAGTCTGAGTTACCCCTCCAGGGCACAGACTGGGCCCCATGGAGACTCCAGGGGTGCTCTGGCATCAAGTCCAAAGCTGTCCCCAAAGGTCCCTGCTCTGGCATCTCTGGGGGTCTCATCTCTGCCCCACGGCCTTGGGGTTCCCACCGTGGCTCTGGCCTCTCCTGCCTGCTTTGTGTGGTTCCAGGCACCCCTGCCCTGCTCTGAGCCAAAAGGCAAAGAGATGAGACATCCCAGACCCCTTGGTGTTCCCTCCCTCCTGCTAAAACAAGGCTCCAGGGCTGGGAGGGAACAAGAGCAGAATCCCAGAATGGTTTGGGTTGGGAGGGACCTTAAAAATCATCTAATTCCAACCCCCCTGCCATGGGCAGGGACACCTCCCACTGCCCAGGCTGCCCCAAGCCCCAGTGTCCACCCTGGCCTTGGACACTGCCAGGGATGGGGATCTGGTGGTCCTTGTGGACCTTGCTGTCCGTCCAGGTCCCAGGGAGCATTCTCCATCTCAGCCACTGGGTTTAACATTCTCCATCTCTTGGTGGATGGTGGAAGATGATGGGGCAGCTCCTGCTGAGCTCTGCCCGTGGCCCTGTGCCACAGGGCGGGGTGGAGGCTCACCCCTCCCCCAGGGGGCCCATGCCAAGCTCCAGCACTTGGATCTGGCCTGGGAGCTGCAGATCTCCTTGCAAAGTGCAGCTGTGGATGTGTCACCCCCGAGGAGAGGTGACAGAGCTCTAACAGGCTGCTGTCCCCAAACCACCTGTGCCAGGGCACCCCCTCCCCTCCCGGGCACCGCAGTGCTGGGACCCACCCATGGGTGGGTGGCTGAGCTCTCCAGGGGGTCAGAGCACCATTCCTCTGCTGGGGACACTTCTCTATCTCATATCCCACTGCTCCAGGCAGTGGCACGGGCTGCCCAGGGCAGGGATTCAGCACCCCTGGAAATGTTCAGAGGTGGATGTGGGATGGAGGACACGGTTCAGTGATGAACACATCGGTGCTGTGTGGATGCTTGGACTCAATCCTAGAGTTCTTTTCCAAACTTAATGATTTCATGATTCTATTCCAGTCCTTGCACAGCACTTCCATCAGGAAATCTAAGCAGGCTTTACCAGGAGGTCACAACATTTAGTCTAAACTCCTGTGCAGGGCTCTGCACAGTGAGCTCGGTGGTTTTGGCACAGACACAGGAGTGGCCACACTCAGGGTGCTCTGTGACTGAGCAAGAGCCCTGCAGGGGCCAAATAACCCTGAGTGAGCCCAACTCACACAGGGTAAAGGGCTGGGTGAAGGCCAAGAGGTTGGAAAGGGAAGGAAAAGTTTTCCATCAGTCTTGCTTTGATTTCAGCTGGAAATCAGATGGATGGAGGTATCCTGCAGATGGGTGTGTGGAGGGGCAGCCCTGGGAGTAACCTTGGAGCACTGGGGCAGCATTTCCAGCTGAGAGGGGCCAAGGGCACCGCAGCACCTGCCAGCCCTGCTCACACACTGATGAACATAATGCTCCTGTTCTCAGGAGAAGATGCACAACACCAGTGCCCTGAGCCTCTGGGAATTGTTTGCATCCAGAGATTCCTTCCCAGCCCCAGGGGGCTCTGGCTCCAGGCCTGGGTAGCTGAGGATGTGATGCTGCAGCCCTTGCAGTGCTCTGGCTGTGGAAGGGTCCAGCTGAGAGATGGAGATCAAAGGCCATAACCTGGAGAAACTTCTGGACCCTCTGGAGACTGGAATCACAAGGGATCATGGTTATTCTTTACTCAGAGGGTGGGCAGGCCCTGGCACAGGGTGCCCAGAGCAGCTGTGGCTGCCCCTGGATCCCTGGCAGTGTCCAAGGCCAGGTTGGATGGGGCTGGGAGCACCTGGGACAGTGGGAGGTGTCCCTGCCCATGGCAGGGGGGCTCTGCATGAGCTTTAAGACCCCTTCCCACCCAACCCAGTCTGGGATTTTACGACTGTGTTTATCTGTCAGAGAGAGCAGGGACAGCACTGCCAGAGCTGTGTGTGCTGTGGTTTGCAGCTGCTTTGCAGCTCTGCGACAGAACAGGAGCCGGGGCTGCTGAGGTTTTCCCTCGGTATCTGTTGCCATCAGGTGTCTCAGGGTTTCCCTCGGAGGCCTCAGTGGCAGGTGAAAAGCTGCCTGTGTGGGGAACGAGGGCCCTGTTCCTACAAGCAGGGCCATTGTCAGGCACTGCAGGGACACGAGTTACCCCAGCAGGGGCCGGGGCCGCCTGCCCTCCCCAGCCAGAGACGAGCACCTGCACCGGAGATAAGAACGAGATAAGGAGCCCCCTTCTATCGCTCGTGCCCTCGCTCAGGTGGAGGAGGAGCAAGGCAGGGATTTAATCCTGCTTATCTGGGAGGGCTGGGAGAGTCTGGCTGGCTCTGCAGCAGCCCCGCGGAGAGGCGAGCGGCCCCGCGGAGGAGAGAGCGGCCCCGCGGAGGAGAGAGCGGCCCCGCGGAGGAGAGAGCGGCCCCGCGGAGGAGAGAGCGGCCCCGCGGAGGAGAGAGCGGCCCCGCGGAGGGGAGAGCGGCCCCGCGGAGGAGCAGCAGGCGCTGTCCTCGCTCGGAACCCGCGTGTGCGGACCCGGGAGAGCCGCGGGGACGGCAGGAGGAGCTGAGACAGCAGAGAGCAGACACAGGGCTGAGCACAGCCCAGGAACACCTGGAGCTGCTGCAATGAGGCAAATGGAGCCGCCTGGGTGTGCATGGGGAGGGATGGAGGGATGTGCCACGGCTCTGAGTGAGGAGCAGGAGCTGGATGCAGACAGGGAGGGGCAGCTGTGACGGCGTCACCTCAGGTGTGCCCAGCACCTGAACATTCGTGCCTCCCTGGCACGACAGAAAAACCGAAGTTGCGCTCACCCCCTGCCCAGGAGGGCTGAATTCCTGATTCCCCTTCATGAATATGCACAGTGAGTGCCGGAGCACTCTCCAACCCGTCCCTGGCAGCACCGCCATGCGATTTAACGTGACTGATCACCCCGTGCCCAGCACAGAGCCCGCACTAAAGCCCGCAGGATCCACGGAGTTCAATTATTTGAAGGAAAACGCGGCTCTCACATAAGTTTCCGTAACAATCAGTACAATCGCAGGCAGCCTGGAAATGTTCTGTGCATGGGAAGGAGCTGATTCTCTCGGGGGGACTCCCTGCCCTGCCCCTCCTACAGCAACACCTTCAACAGGTTTCCGTGTGAGGAGTGTGGCCTCCGTTATCCAACGGCTCTATACAGTTATCACCCCAAACTCCTCTGCAGCGTAAACATATCATTCCTGGGGGAAGCTGTCAGGGGAGGGCCAGGCTGCAGCCGGCAATTAAAGCCCCAAACAATACAGCCCAATAAATCACCGGCGCTACGGCCGGTCAGTGTCGCCAAGCATGGAGGGAGGATCTTAATTACATTGAGACCAAACAAGTGGTGGATTATTTATGGGGTACTGTAAGTGCCTGACAATGGGTAGAAAGTCATTCCACACGCATCCCTGGGCATTTCGGAGTCCGGCTGAAGAGGTAGGGGAAGAGAGGGAAAGAAGTAGAGCCAATATTCATCACCGAGCAAAATTGGAAGGGAAAGAGCTGTTGCTTTAAATAAGGCCCAATTGCATCATCAATTTAAAAGCAATAGCAGCAGCTTCTGGAGAAAGCAGCAGCTGCCACAGGTGGCCAAACAGCTGGAGAGCTGCCAGCACCCACGGAGCCACCAGGAGCCCGGTGCTCTGTCACGCTGTGGTTCAGCTTTAACCCCTGTGCTCAACACCTGGGCATGCAGAGAGCCCTGCTGCACCCAGGGCCTGCGTGGGACAAGGTGGGATCTGTTCCATGCATTATCCAGTGCCCCGGAGCCTGCAGCTGGATTTCAGCACGTTCCAGATGTGGCCAGGACTAGAGGAGGCAAGCTGGCTGGGAAAGCTCAGGGATCGGCTGGGGCTACGTGACTCTGCCTCCAACCACAGACCAGCCCAGGGCTCCTGGATCCTGCAGAGCAATGCTGTGCTTGGGGCCCACTTTGGTGCACCTCACCAGCCCAGTGACCCTAAAAAGCAGAAGCTCCTCTTTGCTCAGGGTGATGGTTTCAGAAAGAGTTGTGCTTGTCCCCATGCAGTTTCGAGACAGGAATCCTCCTGGAAAAGCTGTTTGTCCACAAGAGCTTTCTCCAGGGAAATATCCTGAAACATGAGTGGGTCTGTCCCACTGCCCTGGGCTGAAACAGCCCCCAAAAGCTGCTGGAGGGTCAGGATTGCTGGCTGTGGTGGACTACAGACCTGCAGTCCCTGGTCACTCTGGGCCATGCAGCCAGGCTGGGGTGCCAGGGGATTCCTGTCCGTGTCAGTAAATCCCAGAGGCTGTGAATGAACTCAAAATATGGAATCACAGAACCACAGAACACCCTGGGCTGGAAGGGACTCACAGGATCACCCAGTCCAGCCCCTGTCCCTGCCCAGACCCCCCAACAACCCCACCCTGGGCATCCCTGGGGCGCTGGCCAAAGGCTCCTGGAGCTCTGGCAGCCTCGGGGCCGTGCCCATTCCCTGGGGAGCCTGGCCAGTGCCAGCCCCTCTGGGGGAAGAACCTTTCCCTGCTCTGCAGCCTGAGCCTGCCCTGGCCCAGCTCCAGCCCTGCCCTGGCTGCTGTCCCTGTCCCAGAGCAGAGCTGGGAGCTGCCCCTCGGGAGGAGCTGCAGCTCCCTGAGCTCCAGCTGGACACACGGCCCTTCCTGGATCTTCTCGAGTGACCTGATGCCACCAGGCTGGTGGGTGCAGTGCCTGTGCCCCCGGGCATCAGGGAAGGGCTGGAGCAGGAGGGCTCTGGAGGCACAGACGGGCTCCAGAGTGGGATGCTCTGATGAGCTCACCCAGACCACGGCGAGCTGCTGAGAGCCCTGGGGCACTCAGGCCACCGGCTGGAACATGAACATTGTCAACATCATGAACGTGGCTCCTGCTCACACCAGGGGGACGCTGCCTCCAGCCCCTCAGCAAAGCTCGGGCTGTGACTTTGCCGGTGCCTGTCCCCAGCCCTGGCTGCTCTCAGTGACCAGCCGGCGTGTCGCTGCTGTGCCCGCGGCTCTGTCTGCCCGTGCAGCCACCAGGGCCATGGCACAACAGGGGCTGCCTGCTCCACAGCCCTGCTGGGGCTCCAGACCCTCCCTCTTTGGGTCCAGGCCCTCCTCCACAGCCTGGGGCAGGCCAGCACGGTTGGGTTCAGCGTTCAGACGGGCGCTGCTTGTCTAGACAGCGTCAGGGGGTGGCTGTGGGGTGTCCTTGAGCCCACGGCTGCCCAAAGTAGGTCAGATGAGTCTGGTCCACCAGCAGCTGTTTACTGCTGCTGACCCTCTGGTGTGGGACACGTAGTTCCAGCTGAGCTGCCTGAAATCAGGCAAGGTGATCACATCTCCAGCAGCCTCTGGTCCTTCTGCAGGCAGCTCGGCTCCCATCCCATCCCCTCCCTGTCTGAGGGCTCAGGAGTGGCACAGGGTTGGGCAGAGTCCTCACACAGTGGCTGTGAGCTCAGGAGGAACTCCAGGCAGCAAGTCCGTGCTTCTTTCAGGACATCCTGAGGCTCTGGCCCAGCCTCTCAGGCCAAGAAGGGTGGCATGGGCAGTGCCATCCATGCCTGCAGTACCAAGGACCACATGTATCAATCCCACTGCCCATAAATGAGGGACAACCCCCAGGTGTGTGCATCCTTATGGTCATATTTTGACCCAGCAGGACCAAATGTTTTCCTTCCTCTGTGCTGTGAGATGCTGGGTGTGGAGCCAGCCCAGCGGGGCAGCCTCATCCCGGCACCTGTGGGTGGGGAAGAGGCTGTGCTGCCTGCAGAGAGCTGAGACAGGATCATTCCCAGGTCTGGGAAAAGCCGTGAGCAGGGCCAGGACGGCGGGTGTTAATGGAGGCAGACGACACAAAGCCCTAATTGCCCGGCAGACTGATTGATCAAGCTGACAAGCCCAGCTGATCTCAGGCGCTGGTCCAAGGCCACACCACGCCACGAGGTGCCCACAACTCCTGATTGATGCCAAGGTCATGGCAAGGCACAGCGAGGGGGAGGAATGGGAGCCCACTCCTTGCTGGGGGTTACCCACCAGTGCTGCCCCACCAGCGGCCACTGGGCCCCCTGTCCAGGCCAGTGAACACCCAGAGCCAGCTGGGCACGGGGATGTCCCGCTGTCCTCACACGCTTGCACGCCTCTCACAGGGTGCAAACCACTTGGAGCAATGGGGAGTTAAAGCTCTCCCCGCTCTCTATCCCCCCGCTCCTGTCTCAGCAGCACTAAAGACAGGCAGTAAAAGACCCTTCGCAGTTGTCAAGGCAACGCCGTATCACGAAGACGGCGCCGTGAAGTGGCAGCAGCCGAGGGCTCTGCTCTCCCTCTCCCCTGCTCCCCATCTCCTGCGCTTCCCTCTCCAGGCCGCGCTGCCGCTGCCACTGATGCTGCTCTGAGGGCAGCCCCTGGGGGTGTGCGGGTGGGCTCCCCCCAGCCCCACTGCTCCTGGCCCCGCTGGAGATGTGGGACAAGCCCCGGGTCCCTGCCCCACCTTCCCCGCAGGCTGCAGCCCCGCCCCGGCCACCAGCCCGCCCCAAAGGCACCCACTTGGTGCTGAATGAGACCTCCACGAGCCCTCCCCCAGCAGAGAGGGCCCTCGGGGCGCCGTGGGGGCTGTCTGCATCCCGTGGGGTCTGCGGGCCCGCGAGGAGCCCCGTGGTGTCCGTGCTGGGATCTGCCCCAGGCAGAGGTGAGCCCGGCTTTGGACAGCCCAGCAGGGGCCACCTCCCCGCAGCTCCCCCTTTCCCAGCCTGCAGAGGGACTGTGGAAGGGATGCCATAGTTTGTCCTTGTGGGGGCATCTGTCCCGAGGGAGGGGCCACTCTCTGCACGCCCAGTGCAGCCAAGAGCATCCCGTGTGTCGGGGGAACCCCAGCTGCTCCTGGGCACCGTGGAACGGGTGGGGACGAGCCTTTGCAGGTGTCTCCTACAGGTCAGGCTCCCCACAGAGACCAACAAAATCTGAAGACAAGGAGAGTTTCCTTTGGCAGCAGCCCTCCTGGAAAGGGGTTGCTGGAAATGCTGGATGCATCTGGGGATGAGCAGGGAGAGGAGAAGCATTCCCTGGGTGGAGAGGTGTGGATGGGCTGATGCCAAGGGCTCTGGAGGATACATCTGGTGCAGGGCTCCCCACGTGTCTCTGTCAAGTCCCAAAACAGCATCAAAGCCTGGGAGCCTTGATGGGTGACTCAGGCGTCACCTCTGAGTCCTGCTGTTGGCACTGCTGAGGGTTCACTCCTGATGGGCTGGGAGCTGGACACGTGCCATGGTCCCTGCCAGGTCTCTGCTCCGTGTGGGGTGCTGTAGGGCCAGCCCTGTGCTGAGAAAAGAAGCAGAGTGATCATTCCCATGGGAGAATGGGGTTTGGAGCAGTCAGACTCATGGAGATGGGTGGGGGCCACGAGCCCTTTTCTAAGGCCAGGTGCCCAGCATTCCACATCACCCGGTGTGGCCCGGCCAGGCTGGTTTGTCCCCAGAGAAAGGGGTTAAAACAGGACCCGTGAGCGTGGCCAGGCTCAGCACAGGGGCTGTGGGAGCAGATGCTCATCCTCGATCCGTTTGGCATTTCCTGTTGCTCTCGACTCCAGGGAAATGATTGCTGTGCTCGGAGGGATCTATAAACAGCCACTGCCCACAACCTGCTCTCCCTGGGGCCAGGATGTGGCCGGAGCTCAGCGATTGCTGCCACAGCTGACACCCGGCCCCTGCAGGGTCAGCACTCTCTTCCCGGCCCCCTGCCCTGCCCAGCCTCCCTCTGCCTCGCAGGAGGGAAGGACACTAAAGAAATTAATTTTTTCTCATGTAGGCAGTGTCTGGGCAGGTCTGGCAGAGAGGATGAGACAGGATCTCTTGGTGGTGCCCAATGCCAGCTCTCTGGGCTGTCACTGCCCTTGGTGTCACATCACTGCTGGCTGAAGCCCCCTCCCCACAAGAGTGCTTTGGGCTGGGGGCTGCCTGTGCATCCCTGTGCCCACAGACAAGCAGTGGCAGTCACTAAGGGCTCCCCACTTCTGTCCTCAGCAGGTCCTGGCAGAGCTGTCCCCACTGTGCCCTCCTTGGGCTGGGGAGCCACATCCCAGGGAACAGAGCCCTTGGCAGGGACAGCCGTGGACATCTCCCCACTTGTCACTGTCCCCTTTGGGACAGGCAGCCCCAGGCGGCCCGATGAATGGGCACTGCTGTGCCTGGGCTAACACCAGCCCTGGGAAAGGTTGATCCAGAAGCTTTCCACAGCTCTGCAATGCCAAAACTAAAAATTACAAGCCGGGGGAATTGGAAAGGAGTTAAAGACAATGCCAGTCAAGATCTGAGCTCTTAAACCACTTGGACTCAGGCTGAGCAAGGATTTAAACCCGCAGCAGTCAGCCTGCTCAGGGCTGAGCCTGCAGCGTGCCCTTGGTTTGGCTTTCTCCAGCCATGATCCCAGCACATCCCTCTGCTCCTGGCGAGCTGCTGCTGCCCCACTCCTGCTGCCCCAGCCCCTCCCTGTGCTCCTGGCCCGCTGCTGCTGCCCCAGCACCCCCCTGTGCTCCTTGAGAGCTGCCGCTGCCCCCCTGCTGCTCCCCCAGCCCTTCCCTGTGCTCCTGGAGCGCTGCTGCTGCCCCAGCACCCCCCTGTGCTCCTTGAGAGCTGCCGCTGCCCCCCTGCTGCTCCCCCAGCCCTTCCCTGTGCTCCTGGAGCGCTGCTGCTGCCCCAGCACATCCCTCTGCTCCTGGAGAGCTGCTGCTGCCCCAGCACATCCCTGTGCTCCTGGAGAGCTGCTGCTGCCCCACCACTGCTGCCCCAGCACAGCCCGCTGACACCGTAGACCTGCTGCTGCCCCAGTGCATCGCTCTGACACCTGAGACCCTGTGNCACATCCCTGTGCTCCTGGAGAGCTGCTGCTGCCCCAGGACATCCCTCTGCTCCTGGAGAGCTGCTGCTGCCCCAGCACATGTGCTACCCCACAGACTGCCAACAGCCTGTGCCGAGCCTGGGGGAGGTGCTGGGAGGTGACACCTTCCCCACGAGGCATCATCTGTGCACAGTAACCACAGTTGGGGCGCTGGGGGCTGTGCCTCCCCACAGATTTCACAGATCAGTCAAAATCAGTCCCAGGCAGCGCTGGGATCAGAGCCAGGCTGTTTGCCATGGGAAATGACAGCACCAAGGAGGAACCCAGCAGCAGCCCCAGTCTGGGGAGTCTCTGGCATGTGGGATGCAGGTTCAGGTCTGGGTGAGCACCGGGCTGTCCATCCCTACCAGCCCTGAGGGGACACCGAGGCCTCGGGAAGAATGTTTTCCCCTGCAGCCGTCCAGCTCTGGGGACACATTTTGACACAGCTTCCCCGGGGTGCACCGGGGCCTCCCTGGAGCAGAGAGGACAGAGATTCCCCGGCAGCAGCCGTGCAAACGCTGTCACTGGGGCCAGCCCCGGCTCCTGCCGAGGCTGTGACAGGGAGGGGACCTCGCGGGGCGGGCACAGCTGGCAGGGACAGGCAGGATGCAGCTGGTGGGTGAGGCCTGGAGAAGAGGGGCCCCTCCAGCAGGGAGGAGGATGCCAGCGGCGGGAGGTTCCCTTAATGCATCTCCCGCCGCGCCCCTGCCCGGTGACGAGCTTCCTCGGAAAGGAGGGGACAGGACGGGAACGACCCCCGCACCCTGCCAGCTTGGAAAGCCTCACCCGGGCGATGCCAGGACGTGTTGTATCCCGTTGCCACGGCAACTGGCATCTCCCGGTGCGGAGGTGGGCGTGTGCGGAGTCACGGCTCGGGGATCGGGCGCGCTGTGACCCCGGCTGGCGGGCACACACACACAGCGGGGACACGCTCAGCCGTCACCCCGGGCCGGCCGCGGTCACTCCTGCGGGGTGCAGGCCACCAGGGGTGGCTCCGGCGCGGGCAGCAGCGCTGAGCCGCCTTCAGCACGCTCCAGAGCCTGGCACAGCCCAGCTGGAGGGACGGGGAGACAGGGACGTGCGGGATGGGGGGTCCAGAATCCTCCCTCGGGTGGTGGGGGTTGCACAGAGGGGCTGCACAGTGACAGCTGGTGACATCCCCTTCCACAGGACAGGGACAACCCTGCCTGGTGCTGGGCCTCCTCCCTGCACCAGCAGCCTTGGCAGCTTCCCTCCTCCTCAGAAAGGCTGCAGGAGTGTCCCTGGAATCTCCCAAGGAAGCCCAAACCCCTCAGGTTTGGCTGCCAGGCTGGGAAGCGCCTGGGCACAACGCTGTGGCTTCTGTGTTCACCCAGCGTGTACAATCAAGGGGCCCTTTCCAAACCCTGGATGTCCACGTTTTCCCAACGACAGGCACAGGGCTGTGCTGCCCAGGCACCCTGATTTGTTCCTCCTGGGATGCTTGGCACAGGGGACCACTCTCCGCGGGTGGACTCGAGGAAGGAGGAGTCAGCTTCTGCCTGTCACATCATTTAAGTGACACCTACCAGGCATCAAGGTCAAGGAGACCAAATTTTTCCATCTCAACTTGTTAGAGAATGGAAATGTTTCAGGCCAGCAGTGGAATATTATCCCTTCTACTCCTCCCAGCTTGAGTGATTACAGTTTTCCTCCTAATGAAAAAAAAAATTAGGACAAAAATTAACTGGTGGGTTTGCTATCACGTCATCCCCCTTCTTTGCTTGGGGTGGAAAAGGGGATGGAAAGGGAGAAGGTTTGAGGTAAGAGGAAAAAAAACTAGCCCTCAAAAGCTGTGTTTAATTTAATAAAAAATTCTGAGAAAAAAAAAACAAACAAAAATGCATCTGAAATCCCTTTCAAAACGAGCAACTTTCCACAAGGCACCCTCATGTGAGCAGCACCACAGCCTTCCCCCAGCCCCCCTCTCTGGAAGCACTGGCTCCTGCAGTGGGTGCTGAATCCCACTGGAAACCATTTCCCAGCAGGATGTCCCCACAGTGGAGCCGTCCCCGTGTCACAGCAGCACCTGCAGCCTCCCCAGCCCTGGTTTTCCAGGCAGACTCGTCTCTCCCGGCAGGAGCAGCCTGCCACATCCTTTGTGCTGCCGAGGGATGACCCTGCCCCGCTGTACATCACCCACAGAGGACAGCCCCGAACGCTGCAGAGCCTGCCACCGCACAGATCTCGTCAGAGGACACTTAGCCCCACTCCTCCCCCTCAGAAAAAGGAGATTAGCTCCTCTTCTAACCAATTCCAGCCAATTTATCCTGCTGCATCCACCCAGCTCCAGTGAGATCTCACTGGAGGCATCAGGGTGGGGATGTGGAAACCAGAGGGAGTGAAATCTGCTCTTCTGGAAGCAATAAATGCCTCCTGCCTTTTCCAGGCACTTCCTGACCTTGCTGCGGATGATGGGCGAGTTTATGATCTTGCTTTTTAGCTAAATGGAAGAGGCAATTATTCTTCCTTTTGGATTGAAGTGATTTTAGGAAGAGAAACGCTAAACAAGTGGAGAGCCTGGCAAAAGCCAGCCCAGGAGGAAAGCTGGGGTCTCCTAGGAGAAGAGCTAGAGATGGAAGGGCTGGCAGAAGGCAGCTGTGGAGCAGAGGGCAAGCGGCAGGGACGCTGGCAGTGGGGCTGGGTGGCCGAGCAGTGGCACAGCTGGCAGGGGAACCACCCCCCAGCCCCAGCCCAGCGCCAGCAAAGGGCTCTGCCAGGGGAATCCCTGCTCCTTCATCACCGGGAGCAGTCTGCCGTGGCCTCAGGGCTCGCACATCGCTCAGAGCCGGGGATAACTCCGCACAAAAACCCCTGATGCCTTTCAGCATCTCTGCCCCGGTGAGCTGGAGCCCTCCCCTCCTCCCCCTGCAGGACCTTGGCTGGCAGCTGCTCCCCAGCCCTCGCCCCAGAGGAGGAGGAATTAACCTCAGCAATCAGCTGGGGAGAGGAAAGGGGCCCCCGAGCCCATCTGCACAGGACATGGGCACAGCCTGGGGACAGAGGCCACACCAGCCCTGGAGCAGGGCAAATCTGGAGCAGATTGCACATGGACAGGAGTTCCCAAATCCTTTCCTCACATATTCCCACCCATCAGTGGAAAGGAGGAAGGGAGCTGGGAGGATCAGCCCCGTGCTGACACAGCAGAGGGAATTTGGGCAGCTTCTCCCATCGAGCTCTTGCTCCCTGTGCTGGGGGAGGCTGTGCAGGGCACTGGGGCAGGACCCTCTGTCCTGCTGCAGGTGCCAGCACGAGCCTCCCCTGTAGCACAGCACGGGGCTGCCCTGAGTTGTCACCTGTGTGAACCCCAGGGTGTCCCTGCACCCCCAGATGTGCCTCAGCTCGGGCACTGCTGGCAGCCCCAGCTGACCCAGCCCCATCAGGAGGTGCCCATTTCCCACTGTGGGGTGGCAAAGGCCAGGCTCCAGAAGAGAACAGGCAGCCTGTGAGCCCTGAGAGTCACTGCTGTGCCATCCTGCCAGACCTCCTGGTGACCCTCAGCCATGGGCACAGGTGCTGGGAACCTCACCAGAGAGCCCGCTGTGGTCACTGCTGAGGGGAAAATTCTGCCTCTTTGGTCCAAAACAGGGCAAAGATGAGCTAATGTGGATTTCCCTGTGGACCAGTTCTGACCTCAAACTGGCAAATGGCACATGCCAGGGCCCTGCTGTCCCTGCCCAGGGAAATGCTTCCATCAGTTTGTCTTGGGGCTTTGCTATTTCCTCCCCGAGGACACCCTCAACCCCGAGCACCTTCCTCTGCTTTTTCTTCTGCTTTTCTGCCTGTCTCTGATCCCTTGCTTTGCAGCAGAGGTCTCGTCTGTGAGGGGCTTCCTGGGAGAGAGGGGCCCACAGGGTGAGGATGCAGCAGCACCGGGCACAGGGATGGGCATAATTAACAGGATGCCCATAATTAACATCTCCTGAATTCAGGCAAAGCTCAGGAGTCATCTCCTTGCTGGAGCCTCTCCAGTTGGCCTCACCAAGATCTCCCCACCTGGGTGAGGATTCTCTGGCCTTACACAAACCCAGCACAGGGACTTGTGCTGGGGTTGGATAGAGAAACATGAGAAAGGTCTTGAGTGTGTCCAGAGGAGGCCACGGAGATAATCCCAGGGCTGGAGCCCCTCTGGAGCCAGGCTGGGAGAGCTGGGGGTGCTCCCCTGGAGAGGAGAAGGCTCCAGGGAGAGCTCAGAGCCCCTGCCAGGGCCTCAAGGGGCTCCAGGAGAGCTGCAGAGGGACTGGGGACAAGGCAGGCAGGGACAGCACACAGGGAATGGCTTCCCAGTGCCAGAGGGCAGGGCTGGATGGGATCTTGGGCAGGAATTGTTCCCTGGCAGGGTGGGCAGGGGCTGTGCAGCCAGCCCTGGTGCTGCTCCTGCCCTGGCTGCCTGCAAGAGATTCTTCTTGCGTGCATAAGTCCAAGCAAATAACGACATTTGGAAGGAGATGCTTTCCTTTTGGCAGCGAAAAGGTGCAGAACAAATATGTTTTTAATAAACATTTTGACTGAAATTGAGCTTTCTCACCGCAGGAATTTGATTCTTGTCATAATTGCACTTTTCAAGGGGAAAAATAGGTGTTTGGTCAGGTGGCTGGGCTGTCAGTGAGCATCACACCCTGGGGAGCCGGGGCCTGCAGGGATGAGCAAAGGCTCAGGGCATGACAGCTCTGCCTGCCCAGCGTGGGCTGGCCAGGGGGAGGGCAGGGCAGGGCTTTCCTGCCCCCTGGCCCCTCATTTCCAGGGCTGCAGGTGGGAACAGCCACCCCTCACCCCCCCCAGAATCTGCCTCCTGCATCCCTGCTCACCCCGAGGTGACAGGCAGATGTGCCCGAGGTGACATGGAGAGCAGGACCCTGCTGTGCCTGAGGGACAATCCCTGTGCCTGGCCTCCACCTCTCACCTCCAGAGCTGCTCATACCAGTCCTGGAGCTCACTGGAGCTGGCTGAGCTGGGATGATGCTGGGGAAGCTGGAGTGGAAAAAGCCTGGGGAGGGGAAGGTTTTGGGCTGACCTAACTGTAGCCTTCCAGCACCTGAAGGGAGACAACGAGAAACATGCAAAGGGACAATTTAAAGGGGCCTGGAGGGACAGAACAGGGGGAATGGCTTCACATGGACAGAGGCCAGGGTTAGGTGGGATATTGGGAAGAAATTGAGGGTGGTGAGGGCCTGGAATGGAATTCCCAGAGCACCTGTGGCTGTCCCATCCCTGGAAGCGCCCAAGGGCAGGTTGGATGGGGCTTGGAGCAACCTGGGACAGTGGGAGGTGTCCCTGACCGGGACAGGGGTGTGACTGGATGAGCTTTGAGGCCTTTTCCAACCCAAACCATTCCATGATTCTATGACTGACCACAGGCTGGCTGCCTGTTGCTGCCCTGCACGAGAAGCTGTTGGTGTGGAAATGGCTGTAGCTCCTCTTAGGGCTGTGCAGAATGAAGGCATCCAGCTCTTTCCTGGTTCATGAGTTTCCAGACTGGCTGCTTCCCCTTGGCTTGGCTTTCTCCACCCCAGTGCAGCCCTTCCCTTCCCCGAGCCGTGCAGGCAGCACCGAGATGGGGCCCCTGGTGCCCTGGGAGGGCTGTTGGGAATCTGTCCCGGTGTTCCCTGGCCCTGCAGAGGTCGGGCTGGGGATGGCCAGGCTGGCTGGGAGCTCGGAGGCCTGATGGTAATAAATGAGTGAGGAGCACATCTGCACGCAGCGGAGACGCTCCCTGCCAAGTCGCTGCACTGCAGGACCACTCTCATCTGTCTCTCTTTAACAGGAACAAATGGAAATGAGCGAATCAATTAACACAGCACATTAGCAAAATGTCAGAGCCTCCCCATCGCACTTAACCCTTCCCTCAGCACGGGCTGAGGCAGCAGCGGGGTCAGCCCAGCCCCATCCTGGCACAGCCTCTCCCCATCTGCCCAGGGAGCAGAGCCCGGGGCTGGGGTCGCAGCAGGGACCCCTCCCTGCGGGTGGGATTTTAAAAAAGGATGTGTTTTAAAGAAGAGTGGACGTGGCACTCAGCGCCATGGTTTGGTTGATGAGGAGGTGTTAGGGCACAGGTTGGACCTGGTGATCTCAAAAGTCTTCTCCAGCCTCGTTCCTTCTGTGGTCCTGTGGATGGCAGTGGGAGCTGTCACAGCACAGCTGGTTTGCAGCTCCTGCAGGCCCTCCTGGTTCTGGAGAGGAGCTGGGAGCACGTTTTCCTCTGGAGCAGGGACACGTCTGGGTGTCAGCTCCTTCATTTCCCCATCCTTGCCTGGAGAACCCCGGTGAGGGCTGAGGTACCCCACGTGCAGAGCAGCTGTGGGGGGAGAATGGTGGAGCTGGGCTGGCTCAGGGCACGGAGCTGGGCTTTCCTGCTGGGATGGATTTCACAGCTGTGCCCCCCGTGCCACTGTGGGACACGAGATCACAGCCTCAGGAGATGCCTTGTCCCTCACAGCAACCCTGGCACACGTGTGAGCAACAGGAGCAGCGAGCCCTCTCCTCGTGTGCGCCACTAAGTGCCACAGGCAACAGGAGAGCTGTACTAAGACATAATAAACCCTCATCAGCTCATTAATAATTAGAGACACTTGTGCCTGAAAGCCTGGCTCCAGTGGTGGGATGATGCACCTCAGCTCTCCTGCCAGGCACAAGCATCAGATGTCCAAACCAGGCAGGATCTCAGGGCTGACATGGTCCCAGCCTGCAGGAAACCTCCCAGTTTCCCAGTCTCAGCCACTGTGGCCACAGCACATCTTGCTTCTCTCAGCCCCTGCTTAGGAACAAACCCCCTGTGCCAGGGCCTGGGTGTCCATGGCCAGGGTCTCCTTTCACCCCTGGCAATCTGGGCATGGCCATGTGGCTGCTGTGCTTGAACAGAGGGGGGAAGAGCAGCCCCAAGTTCAAGCTTTCCCCTCCTTCCTACGGGATGGAAACAAGGCTCCAAAATCCCAAAGTGGGTTGAAATGAAGATTCCCCACGTGATGGCCCTAAAGAGCCCTGGCCTGCAAACAGGAGACCTGGGGGGTGCAGCTGCTCTTGGCATCTGCATTCATTCATCAGCTTGAAAATTCTTAATAAAAGCCTTGAGGGGTGTGGAAACAAAAACAAACTTGCAGCATAACTAAGGGAGATGTTGTCAGTGATGCCTTTTCAGGACTACCTAAAAACAGAGGCCAGACAAAATTAAAGGGATAAAAAGCAGTTCTATTTACTGAAGGGCCTTCAGGTACATTTAGGACAGACAAAGCCCCACAGGGGCTACACCCAAAATGGACAATGGTCATGGGTTTGCACACTTTGATCAGTTTGGGCCATTTGCAGATTGGGGTTCATCTCCCAATTACAGCTCCAGGTAATGAAGTCATTTACCCCAAGTTTGCTCCCCCCAACTCACTTTTGTTTCCATCTCTCAGGCCTGAGGCAGTGAGGGGTCCTTGATTGCCAGGCCTGGAGAGGAATTGTTGTGTCTGCCCCAAATGGGGAAGCAGCAGCTCACACTGTGTGTGGAGTTTGGAGTTCTACACTAAAGATATATTTCAATTGCAGGATCACAAACATATGAGAAATATAAAAGCCCAAATCCTAAGGCATCATCAGCAGTGGCTGGTCCTTCGGTGGGTGTCTCTGAGCACATCCCTGTTGTCACCCTCTCTCCCCGTGAGGGCACTGGTGGCCTCACACACGGTGTGTGCACTGCCACGGCTCAGCCCCCACCTGTGCACACACAGGCTCCTGAACAGTGCTGCTCCATCTGCACAGAGGTGGAGGCTTCCTGAGAGCCACTGGGAACACTGGGAAAAACGCTCCCAATGGCCCGAGGTGGGCACAGTTGGAGGAGGAGAGGGCAGAGGTGTCTGTGCATACGAGAGCTGTCACCTTGCACTGCCAGGAGTGCCAGCAGTGCTCTGTGAGGGACGGGGGGGTTTGGAAGGAGCCTCTGCAGCCCTGTGTCATTGTAGGACACGAAAAAGATGAGAGACTCCAAGTATTTCAGAAGGCAAAGAGCATAGAAAAAACTTTATTGTCTTAATTCTTGCTACTTTTTTATAAGGTGTTCCCATACAGACTGAATATGGTTGGTGAATGACACCTCTCCCATCCCATTGGTTAAACTAGAGAAACAGCTCAAATGTTTTGAGAACTAGAAAAGCAAAACCCCACCTGGAGAAAGATTGTTTTGAGAAAGGAGAGTTGTTTGCCAGAATTTGTTTTGAGAAGAAGCTTTCTTAAGAATTTCTCCCTTGGAAGAAAGTGAGCAGGCTGAAATCTCTCAGACCCAGAAATATCAGGCCCACAGCCCTGGGTCTGCCCAACCTGGGTAACCCAGGCAAAGATGTGATCAACTCCAAGAAGTCAACACAGGGGCTGTGAATGCCTGGGACACCTCCCCAGCTCTGTGCCACCCAAATGTCACGGCTCCTGCCCAGCCTAATGGCCACGGGTCACACGGGAAGTCCTGCCACATCTCCCTCTGCCCCACGGACACAGGTGTGGGGCTGTCTGTAGCCAGGCCTGGATCAAGCCAGGTCCTTTCATCTTTATTTTCCCTGCTTTTATTCTTGCTCCAGACAAGACCCACAGACAGTGCTGGTCGTGTCCCGTGGTGCTCACGGCGACCCTTCGAAGTGCTCCCAGAGCCAAGGCGGATCCCTCCTGAGCAGAGCAATCCCAGCAGCCAAATTCCTGCATTGTGCTGTGGGGCCATTACCCACCTCAATGGCCTCTAATCCACTGCCACCGATTCCCACAGGAGCGCCGGGCTGGAGCTCCGTGCTGCATACAAATCCCGCCGGCACAACAGGGCCGGATTGTCAAGGCATCACCTCGATTATGGGACGTGGCCCTGATAGCTCGGGGGACTTTGTGTCCGAGGCTGCCCGGCCCCGCAGAGCAGGGTGTGAGAACAGCGAGGGGGCTGAAACAACGGCTGACAGGAATTAATGATGTCCTTGGTGTCTGTGGGCTCTCCCAGCTGGAGGTTTCAAAGCGGGGTGGACACGGAGCCGGGCTCAGCGATGCTCCGGGACGGGGCCGTCCTGTGCCCGGTCCCTCCCCGTCCTGGGCTGCTCTGGAGAGGCTGCGTGTGGCTCAGTGGGGGCATCTCTAATCCGTGCCCCGCTGCCCGTCCCAGCCCTGTCACGCTGCTCTGCAGGGGCTGTCAGGGCTCGGGGCCGCCGCGCATCAGCGCCGTGGTTAATGGGCATGGCAGGGGCCCGGCTGTGCTGACTGACGTGTCAGACAGCCGAGCTGTGTGAGACCTGGCACCTAGCTGCGTGCCAGCCCCAGCCCGGGCAGGAGCTGCTCCTGCTCCCCCTGCAGCTCCTGGGCACGCCAGGGCAGCGGCAGAGAGGGGAGCTGAGCGCTCCCTCGCCTCCCCGGTGTGTGCTCCTGCTGCCCGCAGCACCCCGCGGCAGCTCAGGGGTCTCCAAAGAGCCCAGCGAGCCAAGCTGAGGCCGGGGTCAAGGACTGGCCACTGGACAGGTGCCTGGGCTCCAGCCCCGCCTGCCAGCAAACACCCAGGCTGAGCAAATTTGGGCTGCAGGGCAGGGTGATTTAAACCACGGCAGCAGTTCGGGGTCTGACCTGCTCTCCCGGTGAGCCTGAGTGTCCAGAGATGCCCACAACCCTCTGACAGTTTAGCACAGGATGACAAAACGCAGCAGCCCTACAGAGCCGTGTGTTTCCCCACGGCTGCAAAGCTGCAGGGCTGCCCCTGCCCGGTGCAGGGTCCTTGTCTGCCCCTCCTGCCTGTGTCCCGCACCCGCAGGGCAGAAACCCCACAGACACAGCAGGGAGGGGCACATGAAGGCAGGAGAGGGATGGGGCTGTGGGAATCAGTCCCACAGGTGTCTGTGGTGGGCTGGCTGGGGGCTCCAGCACATATCCTGCTGCTATGGGGCAGCCAAGCTGATCCAGGAGCAAATCGAGCACTGCTGGGAGCAGTGACTCCTTGGCAAGGGGGACAGCACTTCTTGGCCCAGTGTTACCTCAGGTGGAGGAGGTAGGATCTCATCACCAGGAGGTGGGGATTTGGGGAGATGTGCTCTCCCTCCAGACTCTTCTCTCCCAGCTCAGGAGCAGAGTTGGTGGCACTGGCCCCACAGAGGTGTAGGTGTGGATGCAGGATGTCGCTCTGGCTCCCCAGGCTGGCACTGTGACACTGTCCAGGGTCGGGAGAGCCCCTCTCCCAGGGAAGGATGAGCCCGTGTTCGCCAGCTCCCCCACGAGCTGCATCTGCTGCCTTTCATGGCTGACACACAACCCCATCCACTCGCACTAGAAATTTATGTAAATATGTACATATTTCTCTCCATCTCTCTCCTGCAGTTACAGTTTTGTTTGCCAGTGTTCCAGTCCTCCAAGGGAGGGTTAAGGAGGCAGTCCCTGCACCCTGGCCAGCAGAGTTGGGGTTGGGCAGCTGCCTCCAAAGCAGCCAGACCCCACGGGTGTCCATCCAGCAGTCTGTCCTGCCACCCGACCTCTGCAGCATTCCCCAGTGCAATGATACAGACACAGCCCCGGCGGGACCTGTGCTCTGCAGGAGAATATGCACAACCTTTCTATTAAAAAAAACAAAAAACCAAAAAACAAAACACATGGTAAGACTCTTCCTTCCAAGCATGTTCACAATCCTTCACTAATCTCTTTCTCCATTCATATTTTTTGTCTCTCCATCTCGCTATCCTTCCCCCCTCCCTCCAGTGCCTCACCCCAGCTCTCTGCCGGAGCCTCCCCCACGCAGTTCAGCTGTAGGGAGCCATCTGTTTGTCTGTCTCTGCAGCCATCTGGGTGTCTGCCTACAGTGTTTGCTGTGTCTCCAAAGCATATACAGCCTGCATGTATAGGTCTAGCAAGTCAGTCTCTCTAAGCTGCGTTCTGTGGGCTTCATTAACATGCAAATTAGCGAGATCTGACTGGCTCACTTAGCTGCTGCTTCTCTTAGACAGCCATGCAACAATGCAAATACTAATGAGGCTCTGGAAATGGCACTTGCTCCACAGCTAAGCAAGGCTGCACTTGGAGCGGGCACTGGCAATTCCGGGCATGCCAGCCATCCGCACACCTGCTGGAGGACTCGGGACAGAAGGGATGGGTGATGGATGGATGATTAGGGGCACCGATGCGGAAAAAGAGGCGAGAATTCCCGCTCTGATGGAGATGTCAGCACTGCCAGCCTCGGGATCCTTGGCTCCAAGATCCCTTTGTCCTCGTTGCCACGCGCCAATGCTCTGGACCCCGGCCAGCCACGGGATCCCCCCACCGTGCCAGCTGACCCGGATCCAAGCTGGGCTGTCCTGTTTCCCCACACCAACGTGCTGGGATCGACCTTCAGCCTCTCCTGGGCTTGGCAGCTCCGAGGTACCTGGGCACACACCGTGCCCCCTCACAGGGCTGCTCTCCCCAGCTCCCAGAGCCACCTCCCAGCGTGGAGAGGACAGGGGGGCTCAGGGACAAACCCTCCACGGGGCTCAGGAGCTGCTCCTGCCTCCTGGCCCCTGGCTGAGAGCCGTGCCAGCCCCTGGGCTCTCCTGCTCTGCTCCCTGCAGGCACAGAACAGGAGTCCGGGTCGGCATGGAGGAAGTTTTCTGTTACTCTTCAGCTCCATCACCTCCTCTAATGATAATTCAACCATACACCTCCTTGTAAAACATCGGGGATGATCAAACGCTGTGCAGCGAGATGAAGGCACCTCATCTTAGGAACCCGGCTTCCGTATTCCTTTTTATCCTGGAGATAAAATGAAGAACCATTTGCTCTGGCTGCTGCTGCCGTCTCCTGCCTCTCCTCACCCACGCTGCTCCCCACCCCCCTGGGAGGGAACACGGAGCCCAAATGCTGCTGCACCCCTGGGCCTTTTCATCTCCCCCTGATGCTGGCACAGGAGGGCACAGGGCAGCTCCTGCGGGGGGAGCACAGAATCAGAATTTCCTGAGCTGGAAAAGACCCACCAGGATCATCCAGTCCAACCCTGTCCCTGCCCAGACCCCCACCAAGCCCTCCCTGGGCATCCCTGGCAGCGCTGGCCAAAGGCTCCTGGAGCTCTGGCAGCCTCGGGGCCGTGCCCATTCCCTGGGGAGCCTGGGCAGTGCCAGCACCTCTGGGGGAAGAACCTTTCCCTGCTCTGCAGCCAAAATCTCCCCAACACAGTTTCAAGGGTGTCCTTGTGATGCCTTAGAATTTTAGTTTTTATGTTTTTCAGATATTTGTAACCCTGCAATTCTATAGTGTAGAACTCCAAACTCCACAGACAGTGTGAGCTGCTGCTTCCCCATTTGGAGCAGACACAACAATTCCTCTCCAGGCCTGGCAATCAAGGACCCCTCACTGCCTCAGGCCTGAGAGATGGAAACAAAAGTGAGTTGGGGGCAGCAAACTTGGGGTAAATGACTTCATTACCTGGAGCTGTAATTGGGAGATGAACCCCAATCGGCAAATGGCCCAAACTGATCAAAGTGGGCAAACCCGTGACCATTGTCCATTTTGGGTGTAGGCCCTGGGGGGCTTTGTCTGCTTGAAATGCACCTGAAGGCCCTTCAGTAAACAGAACTGCTTTTAATTCCCTTAATTTTGTCTGGCCTCTGTTTTTAGGTAGTCCTGAAAAGGCATCACCCATCTCCCCTGTGACACGGTGACATTATCATGTGGGTGCCCATGGCTGATCTCAGTGGCAAAGCCAAAGCAGCACCACACACACCCTGCCCCTCCTAGGGACAGCACTGCACCCCCAGGCCAAAAGATGCTCACCAGTGCACTGGGTGCTGGCATGAGGGGCAAAAACCAGCCCGGGGTGAGGAGGGTGGGGGATTTGGGAGATGGTGCTGAGGCCAGGGCAGGTGCTCTGGGGCTTGAAGGTGAAGCACACATGGAAAACAGATGTTAAACAGGCAGGATGACAGATCACAGGCAGGAAGAGTGGCTTGTCCTGTCCAGAGGGTGTGGGAGGGGGTGAGGTTCTTAGGTGCTGAGCTGGCCCAGCACATCACAGGCTCAACAGCAGCCCAGGGCATTTTGGTGTCTCTGTGCCGTGGTTTCAATGGCTTTTTCTCCCTCCAGAAATGGCCTCACAAGAATCCCCTTCAGGGAGGTCATCTCTGCCCTGCAGCCAGGTCTTTGAAGAAGGTGAAAATTTAAGGACAGCCCAGGAGGCAGAATTTCCTCCTGGCTTGTAGACAAGTGCCTGAGTTTGGGCAGCTCATTTGTGGTGGAAGAGGCAGTCAGGAGCTGCTGCTCTCTTTGTGGGATCTCTGTGCTGAGCCACCTCTGCCAATACCTCTGCTCCCAGCTGTGCAGCACAGCTGGGCACAGCTGGGCACTGCAGCCTGTCAGGTGCTGCGCTGTTCCCTGCAGGATGCCAGGGAGGTTGTGCCAGTGCAAATGCCACACGGGCCCCTGGTGACTCTTCTGCGACTTGGCACGACCCCCCCTGTGCAAACAAGATTTTTGGACAAGGGTCCACTTTCCCTGCTCAGGGAATTCCCCGGGATGTTGGCCACACACACAGAGTGTGCCTGCAAATCCTGACTGTGTGGGGAGCCCCGTGGGTGGGGAATGGGCCCGCTCAGACTCAGCCCTCTGTGCAAGCCATGTCTTGTTTGGCTTCTCTTGGCAGAAGAATCCCTCTGCCACAGGAATATGGATGAATGCAATAGGAAGGAGCTGTTCCCCTCCTCGGCTTGTCTCTGCCAGGTCCCCAGCCTGGCAGCGTCCAGGGGCTCCCCTGGTGCACCCATGGAAGGGACAGCTCTGTTTTCCAGCCCTGGGCTCTGGAAACTCCGTGTTTCTACCCTGGGAAACAGCGTTGATCTCTTGAGGAGGTGTGGAGAGCTGCTGAGGGGAATCTGTGGCAGAGTAAATCCAGCTGATGAAATCCCTGTGCTCCAGGGACACCCCGTGCTTTGCACACCACCAGCCCCAGCTGCTCTCCAGCCTCTCCTGCCCCAGTGTGGCCTCCAGCACTGAGCTGGTGCCCTCACCACGAGGGGCTGATGCCCATGGAAGGAGCCTGCAGTGGGATGTGCCCCTCTGGAGAGCCCTGGACAGTGACAAACACGCCCCAGCTGAGAGATTCCCACGTTGCTCCAAGCTGCAGGCTCCCATCCCAACCCCTGATGCTCGGCTGCCCCTTGGCTTGGTTCTGGTGCCACAGCCACATCCCTGGGCTGGCCTGAGGCTGCAAAGGTGTGCCCCAAGGCTCTGTGGATGTTCATGAAGGGATGGAAAGGGCTCTGTGGATGTTCATGAAGGGATAGAAAGGGCTCTGTGGATGTTCATGAAGGGATAGAAAGGGCTTCTACATTTTGTTTCTCTCCAGAGCAGCTTGTCACCCATCTTTAAACGGACACAAGACCTAAATGTCCCCACGTTGTCACAGTGTCTGACTTCCAGTGAGGCCCTGGCTGGACAGGCACAGCTCCCTGTCCCCCCTGCCAAGCACAAGCTCTGCAATAAGTCCAAGAGAAGCCCCTGATCACTGTGAAAGGCAGGAACCATGCTAGAAACGTCCCTCAGTGTGACCAGAGCCCAGCCTTGATGCTCCTTGATGCTCCACACTTTGCCTGGGACTGATGACAGGATCTGGCCAGGGCAGGTTCCCAGTGTGCCCAGCTGACTCCTCACCGTGTCCCATGAACCTTCCATGGTCCATGCTCAGCACAGTTGCCATCTCCTCCCTTCCTGGGACTGCAAACACACCATGATCTGGCTGAGGGCACATCCTGCAAAGGGCCACGGCATTTGAGGGTGTTGACAACTTCAGTGTTGAGGGAAGAAGGGTCAGTGCAACCTTGTTGGGTTGGGAAGAGCCTGATTAAGGGGTTTGGGTTGTGCAAAACCTTGTGGGTCAGGTGAGCAGGAGCCCCAAGGCCTATTTGAGATATCTGTGATCCCCAGGTGGCAAATCAGAGCATGAGGCTGGGATGAGCCTCTACAGGAGCGAGGGCAGAGTAACTTCAGGGGGGACATTGAGCAGTCTGGTGTCAGGAGAGCCTGGTTTGACTTTTTTTAGGGTTTAGGGCACTGTCTGGAACATGGCATGGAGGGGTAAACTCTTCCCCAGCAGCGGCAGCAATTCAGAAATCATGGAATACCAGAATGGTTTGGGTTGGAAGGGTCCTTAAAGCTCATCCCATCCCACCCTTGCCATGGCAGGGACACCTCCCACTGTCCCAGGGGCTCCCAGCCCCAATGTCCAGCCTGGCCTTGGCCACTGCCAGGGATCCGGGGGCAGCCACAGCTGCTCTGGCAATTGCAGCCCAGCCCCTGCCCACCCTGCCAGGGAACAATTCCTGCCCAAGATCCCATCCAGCCCTGCCCTCTGGCACTGGGAAGCCATTGCCTGTGTGCTGTCCCTGCCTGCCTTGTCCCCAGTCCCTCTGCAGCTCTCCTGGAGCCCCTTGAGGCCCTGGCAGGGGCTCTGAGCTCTCCCTGGAGCCTTCTCTTCTCCAGGGGAGCACCCCCAGCTCTCCCAGCCTGGCTCCAGAGGGGTTCCAGCCCTCAACACCTGCACTTGCCCTGGGAGGCTGCAGAGGAGGTGGGGAGCGCTGGTTCCCCTTTGTGCAGCTCCACCCACCGAGCCCCCCAGGCCCTCTGCCCCACCCCGGAGCTGGATGGACTCTGCCCAGGGACAAAACATCCCAGCAGCTCGTCAGTCATGTCCAGGCTGTAAAACACTGCGAGAGGCAGCAAAGCCAAGCGACACCTTCATTTCATTTCTGTCCGTCGTGCGCTCCGCTCCCCGACAGCCGGAGACGGGGCAGAATCAAACACCTGCTTAATTCCACCTGTCGGCTCTTCAGGGAGCAGCGCCGGCGTCCGCACCGCGAAGGTCACCTCATTAAGAGGAGCGAGAGCCACGTCCCCCAGCCGGGGGAGGCTGGGTCACTCCAGCCTGCTGAAGGGTGACCTTTTCTGGCGGCGCACGGCGCGGGAGCAGACGGGGCCCGGCACGCGTGCTCCCGCCCAAACGGCAGCTTAGTTCCACAGACACTTACACGTCCCCAGCACTGGTTTTGAACTTTTCATTCTCACCAGCTTGTCAGCTCTTGAAGGCTGTAAGTGCCTGCAGTGTCTCCTGCTCGCTGATGGGGCGAGCACGATGCTGCTGCAAAAACGCTGCGTCCTCCCTGGCAGGATCACAGAATCTCCTGAGCTCAAGGGACCTACCAGGACCATCCAGTCCCACCCCTGGCGCTGCCCAGACCCCCCAACAACCCCACCCTGGGCATCCCTGGGGCGCTGTCCAAAGGCTCCTGGAGCTCTGGCAGCCTCGGGGCCGTGCCCATTCCCTGGGGAGCCTGGGCAGTGCCAGCACCTCTGGGGGAAGAACCTTTCCTGCTCTGCAGCCTGAGCCTGCCCTGGCCCAGCTCCAGCCCTGCCCTGGGTGCTGTCCCTGGTCACAGAGGTTCCCACCACAGGGAGGTCTGGGTCCATCTCTGACCCATCTCAGCGTGTCTGAGCACAGCTGGGTCCCAGCTGCCTGAAAAAGAGGGTGGCTGTGACCCAGAGGTGGCCCTTGGGGAGGCACAGGGTGCACGGCACCCCAGCACAGAGTGCAGAGTGAATGTGGCACCTGCCGGGCACTGCTGCCAGCCCTGCTGCCCTCGGCCCAGGCGGGTCCCTGCCGTGTCACAGCCCGTGGGCAGCAGGGCACTGCCCGGCCACCAGCCCCATCCCTGTGGAAAGCACCTGATGCCTGGTGGCCCCTGCTGCCTCACAGTAGCGTTTGGGGTTGGGTTTTTGGTTGTTTTTTTGGGTTTTTTGGGGTTTTTTTTGCCTTTCCACGTCGAGCTGGGGAAGGAGAACTTGAGCTGTCCTCGGCAGCAGGTGCCGGCAGCTCTGCAGGGCGGGCTGGAGCACCGCGCTCCCCGGAGAGCTGCCCTTCCAGCCCTGCCCGCAGCAGCACGGGGGAGGCACGCCCGCCTCCTCCCCTGCTCTGCCCTCCGCAGACCTTTCATTCTTTCTCCTGCGATGTTAATCTCGGAGGTGGCGCACGGGTCAAGTTTAATATGCTATCCTGCGGGAGTTTCATTTCCAGCCAGCGACAGGGAGCCCGGCGGTTCAGCGAGGGCTCCCCGTGTGCTCCCAGAGCCCCGGCAGCCCCCAAAGGCGGCAACAGCCTGTGCTCAGCAGGGGCCAGGGGAGGCAGATGCCCGCAGACCGGGCTCCTGCCCACGGCTCCTGCCCACGGCTCCTGCCGGGACCCGCGGCCTCTCCTCCAGCGCATCTCCCCGCGGCCGCTGTGCCATTGCCCGGGGCCACCCTCGGGTGCCACCCCTGACTCGCCCAGCGGCCCCTGCACACCCCCAGGTCCACGTGCACAGCGTGTGACCCCGCCCAAACCCCCGAGGACAATGGCACTGACTCCTCCCTCTGCCTCAGTTTCCCCAGCTGGACAGTCAGACTCGGGGATACAGGGAGGTACCTATGGATGGTTCTGCCGTGAGATCCACGGGGAACAGAGCCCCCGGCACAGGGGCACCTCTCTGAAGCCTTGGTGGGCTGTCAGGGGTTTGCTGATGGCTCCAGGCAGCCGGACCCACCCCCGTGCAGCCCCAGACCCCTCCCCGCCCACAGCCTGGCCACACGCTGCCGTAATGGGAAAGGACAGGCAGTAAAAGGCTGTGATGGGCATCATAAATATCCATTAAAGCAGCTTTTAATCCACCCTGCGAGCAACAGGGCTGCGGGAGGGCGGAAGGCAGGAGCCTGGCAGGCTGTGTGTGGGGGCAGGTGGCACTCAGGGCACGGGGCATCACCCCAGCACCCCCTGAGGGCTGTCGCTGCCCGGGGAGGGGGTGAGCCACCTCTGCAGGGCGTGGGTGCAGGGACAGCCCCGGCTGCCACCCTGCAGCGCTGCAGCACAGCCCCAGCACGGCTGCAGAGACCTGGCGTGACTCGGATCCTTCAGGGGAAATGCACTCGGTGCCCAGGCGAGGAGGTGAAGCCACAGCTCCTCTTTCCCCAGGCAAAGGGGAAAGCAGGTGCCTGCCTTCACTTGGTGCTGGGAAGCAGAGATGCATCCCAGCCCTTGGTTCATGAAGGGAAAATCCTGGCAGCTCTCCATCGCCCCCCAAAAAACCCCCTCAAGAACACCCTGTTCGTGCATTGCTGCTCATCCCCTGCTCCGTGGATCCGGCTCTTGCATCCAGCCCTTCCTGCTCTCCAGGGACGGCAGGCTCTGGGTAGCAAGGGCACCCTCTTCCCCGACTCCTGTTGACGAGTTTCTCTCCACTTTGTGTACAATGCCTTCACCTTCCTCCCTCCCAGCGCCGCCACTCACTATTTATGGCTGCACAGCACAGAGCAGGTCACATCTGTGTCCTTCCTCTGGCTCCAGCACAGGACTAAGTGCCCCTGATTGCTGCTGCCTCCACACTATGCTCTGTGCCACAGCCAGCTGCAAGATGGCAGCTCCATCCCCTCGGAATCTGGGGGCTTCCCAATGCAGATTTTCCCAAAATGTACAAATTCCGAGGGGGGAGAAAATTCACCCAGAAATATCAAAACGTTTCGCTGGGTTTTGATGCTGCTAAATCATTAAACAGTAAAACACTAGATAGACTAGAAATGTAGATTTGGAGTAATATGATAATATAAAAGCCCAAATGGAATGAAACCAAATGATAATGTCAAATTGAAATGTTCGCCTCTCATTGGAAAAAATCCTTTCGACGTTATTGAAACAAAATGTGAAAGTTGAAATCATTTGATTTGACACTTCTCCATAGAAAAATATCATCAGGATCGACATGTTCCCAGGAGATGCTCAGAGTTTAGAAGCTGCTCTTCTGGAAAAATGTTGCCAGACAGAAAGAAGAGAGAGCAAAGCAGCCGTGTTCTCCCTGTGCCCCTCTCTGAGCCAGAGGCTTGGCACGGAGGGAGGGAGGGGAGGCTGGAAAGGGACAGGGCAGTGCCCTTGACCCACTCCTCACACACCTGGTCCTGGCTCTGTCCCCAGGACAGTGACCTGCTGGTGGCCTGTGTCCCATCCCTGCAGGGCTAAACCGAGTGGGGATTGTCTTTCACCCAGCTCCTCCTGTCCCTCCTGTTCTGCAGCCAGCGCTGTCACAGCAGTGACAGTGTCACAGCAGTGCCATGGCTCATGCCAGAGGTGTCCAGCAGCACCAGAGCTGGAGCTCCAGGACTGCACAGCACTTCCCCCTCACAGCATTTGTGTATTTTTCCATGCCTCCTCCTGGATGTGGCACCTGCCAGGACAGGTGGTTTGCACCCCTCTGGCATTTTCTGGGTCACCCAGTGTGCAGAGGGTGGGGAGGGTGCCCAGAGGGCCAGCAGCAAGTGACATTCCCCCCTCTGCACATGCCTTTGATAACCTGGCCCCACCTCCAGAAAATTTGGGGTGTGCAGAGCCCCCAACAGGATCAGGGAATCATGAAGGTTGGAAAAGGCCTCCAAGATCATCAACTCCAACCTTCAGCTGAACACCTCCATGCCCACTGAAGCATACCATGAAGTGCCACATCCACACTCACCCTTCAAACACTTCAGGGGCGGTGACTGCACCAGTGCCCTGGGCAGTGCCAGTGCTTGACCACTCCTCCAGGGAATAAATTTTCCTAATGCCAATCTTCCCTGCGACAGCTTGAGGCCATCTCCTCCTGTTCTGTCATTCTTACCTCGGAGCAGAGCTCAGCTCCCACCTGACTCCTCCTACCAGGGAGCTGGAGAGAGCAAGAAAGTCCCCGTGAAAAATCCCTGCCCCAAACCTCCCTCCCCTGGCATGGCCTCTAGCCTGGACAGGAGTGGGTGTCAGCATGCCCCTGAGCTGGGTGAGCAGGATGCAGTGGGGCCAGACCTCCCTCCTGGCTCTCTCCCTCCTCCCCAGGCTGCAGAGCTCACCGGGGCTGGTGCTAATGAAGATTTCCTGCAGCGCTTGCTTAGCAGAAAATGATTGGTTACACCCGAGCTCGTAATTAAAAAAAAAAGAGAGCAAGTGCACTAATGGGTATTTATTTGACTGTTACCTTGTCATGTATTTATCGATGCAGATAAATTCAAAATCATTAAATGCTTTACAGGGCCTGACAATTTACAGCCCCTGTCAGTGCCCTGCCTCTGCGGCAGTGGAGCAGCTCAGCCACGGGCACACACAGCCCTGGGCCCCCAGCCCAGCTGGGGCACTTGGAAGCAGCAGCCCAGCAGGCTGTGGGTGGGTGTGGTGTGTAAAAAAGGTGCTGGGGTGATGCTGTGTCATCTCCACAGGGATGTGTGATGACAGCCACATGGGCTGGAGGTGCAGCCGGGGTGTGATGGGTGCTTTTGGTGCTGCATGGGGGGTGATTGGAGCTGAATCCCCAGCTCCCACAGCCCCCAGCCCTGCCTGAGACGTCCCTGACAGCCCCAGGCAGATGGGACTGGAGTTGCCTTGGGGACACCAAGGGGCTGGAATAATTTGTCATCTCCATGTGCAGGTGGAAAACTCCAGGCGAGCAGACACGAGCTGCTGGCACGGCTGGCAGCCCACATGTGAGCCCGCGGGTCCTCAGCAGAGGGGAGCTCACCCCCTGCCTCCTTCCTGGGGTGGGAATCCCTTTCCATGCCTCTCCATCACAGAGCTGAAGAGGACAGTGGCGAGGACGGAAGGATGAACATTTTTTCCTGCTCTGTGAGAAGCAGCAGGGCAGCCCAGAGAAGCCACCAACCTCCAGAGAGCATCTCTGTCTCTCGAGACTTGTCAGGTGTGCAGGGGGAGACGGGGGCATCTCTTGACTCGGTGTTTGCATAGCAACGAGGCCCTGATTATACAGCCCCTAATTACCTTATTATTCCCATTAGTGGAGGCAGGGAGCCCCCTCCTCTGAACACACCCACAGGCAGCCTGGGCTGGGGCTGAGCGGGAGCATCCCCACGCTCTGGGTGGCGTCACCAGCATGTCACAGATCCCTGGAGCAGCACCGAGGCTGCCACAGCCTCCTGCCCTTCACAGCAGCTCTGTCCTGAGCAGCCACAGCAGGGACACACCTGGGTGACACAGCCTGGCTGTGCCCAGTGTGTGCACACCTGTGCTCACGCTCCCCACGTGTGCCTCTGTGCATGGAGCTCTGCCCACTTCCCTTGGGATTTTCTGGGGGGTAGCTTTGCCTAGAGAAGCAATGCTGAAATGTGGGGTGTGTTTTTGCCCCAGGATCCCCTCAGCATGGAGCAGAGTAAGCAGCAGCCACCCTGATCCAGGGCAGAGACACAGCCCTGGTGGCACTGACCCTCCTGCTGCCAGGCCACCATCCCCCTGACCCAAACCTGAGCCTGGGACGGGGTCTGAACAGCAGACCTGCAGTGCAGACACCTCCCCTGCCTCTCCTGGACCCACATTCGGTGTGGCACTGCTCAGACCTGCAGCAGGGACTCTGAAGGGTGACATCCTTACCCTGATCCCTGGGGTGTCTCCGTGCGGGGAAGGGCCGGGCTGGCACTGGCACGAGGTGAGCACAGCTGTTGGTGCTGCGGGCTGGCCCCGGGCACAGCTGGGAGAAGCCTGAGCACCCCCAGCCCTGCTGCCCCGCTGCCCCTGCTGTCTGCAGGCAGCCTGGGAGGCAGGAGCCGGGCATGCCCTGCTCCCCCAGCCAGCAGCACAGCAGGATGAGGCCTTGGAGTGGCTCCCCAGAACAGAGGCTGGGCAAGACTAAGAGAATAAAGTGGGCATTTATTAAAGGCCTTCAATAGATACACCTTGGGCAGTCAGAGCCTCCCATTTTCCCGAGATGGATGATGGTCACAAGTCTTTCAGACAGATATAAGTTTGGTCTATTTACACATCAGGGGTTAATCCTCCAATTACAGCTTCAGTAATGAAGTAATTTACCCCAGTTTGCTCTCCCTAAATTCACTTTTGCTTATACTTTTCGGGGCCTGAGGCTGTAGGGGTACCCTTGCATCCCAGGCCTAGGGACGATCTGTTTTGTCTGTGAATGTGAAGACAGTAACTAACACTCTCTGTGGAGTTTAGGGCCATGCACTAATGCAGTACAGGATCTGAAAAATATAAAGGCTAAAACGCTAAGGCATCGAGGAGGCTCTGTGCAAGGTGTTAAGCACAGGCTGAGCCCATCCCGGCGGGCTGGGAGGAGGCTCGGCACCCCCGGGGAGGGATGTGGCACTGCAGGGCTCAGGGACAGGCTCCCCGGAGCCTGGCATTGTGCTGGGAGCAGGCGGCGTGGCAGCAGGGCCCCCGCATTGTTCGGGAGAGAAAAGGCAAAACTGGGGCTCTGTGTGTAAGTAGGTCACACGCGAGGCTGGAGACGAGGCCACGGGCACAGACTGTAAATGCAGGAGTGAGAAAGAGAGGGAAAAGGGGGGCTGGGATGGCTGGGAACGGGCAGGAAGAGGAGCAGGGGAGCTCACAGACAGACAGACAGACTTGCAGGACCATGTCCCTGCAAGCTACAGAGCTCTCTGCAGCACCCTCACTCTCTGCTCCGTTGCCACCCTTGCAGCGTGGGAGATCAAATCCTCTCTGCCCCCCGTGCCCAGCGCAGCCCAGCGTGGGAGCTGCTGCCTGCTGGGATGTGTGCAGGGAGCGTGGCCACAGCCCGGCAGCCTCTGGCTGTTCTCACTGCTGGGAGCACAGCAGGCTTCCTGCTCACGGCAGCCACAGGCCATCAAGTCACACTGCCACTCCGAGTCACGCCAGGCTCAGGCAGAGCGGCCGCTCAGCCACCCTGGCTCCAGGGACACGTGTCCCTCTGCCCCACAGCCCGTGTCCCTCTGCCCTGCAGCCCCTGTGTCCCTCTGCCCTGCAGCCCCTGTGTCCCTCTGCCCTGCAGCCCCTGTGTCCCTCTGCCCTGCAGCCCCTGTGTCCCTCTGCCCTGCAGCCCCTGTGTCCCTCTGCCCTGCAGCCCCTGTGTCCCTCTGCCCTGCAGCCCCTGTGTCCCTCTGCCCTGCAGCCCCTGTGTCCCTCTGCCCTGCAGCCCCTGTGTCCCTCTGCCCTGCAGCCCCTGTGTCCCTCTGCCCTG
Source organism: Nicator chloris (assembly GCA_013400495.1). Lineage (NCBI taxonomy): Eukaryota > Metazoa > Chordata > Aves > Passeriformes > Pycnonotidae > Nicator > Nicator chloris. Next base: position 108,215 of record WAAE01000832.1, read on the forward strand.
CAGCCCCTGTGTCCCTCTGCCCTGCAGCCCCTGTGTCCCTCTGCCCTGCAGCCCCTGTGTCCCTCTGCCCTGCAGCCCCTGTGTCCCTCTGCCCTGCAGCCCCTGTGTCCCTCTGCCCTGCAGCCCCTGTGTCCCTCTGCCCTGCAGCCCCTGTGTCCCTCTGCCCTGCAGCCCCTGTGTCCCTCTGCCCTGCAGCCCCTGTGTCCCTCTGCCCTGCAGCCCCTGTGTCCCTCTGCCCTGCAGCCCCTGTGTCCCTCTGCCCTGCAGCCCCTGTGTCCCTCTGCCCTGCAGCCCCTGTGTCCCTCTGCCCTGCAGCCCCTGTGTCCCTCTGCCCTGCAGCCCCTGTGTCCCTCTGCCCTGCAGCCCCTGTGTCCCTCTGCCCTGCAGCCCCTGTGTCCCTCTGCCCTGCAGCCCCTGTGTCCCTCTGCCCTGCAGCCCCTGTGTCCCTCTGCCCTGCAGCCCCTGTGTCCCTCTGCCCTGCAGCCCCTGTGTCCCTCTGCCCTGCAGCCCCTGTGTCCCTCTGCCCTGCAGCCCCTGTGTCCCTCTGCCCTGCAGCCCCTGTGTCCCTCTGCCCTGCAGCCCCTGTGTCCCTCTGCCCTGCAGCCCCTGTGTCCCTCTGCCCTGCAGCCCCTGTGTCCCTCTGCCCCACAGCCCGTGTCCCTCCACCCCGTTGCCCCTGTGTCCCCATGTCAGGCTGGAGACGCCAGGGTGACCCCAAGACACCCCATGGTGCTGGGACTGCGTGTTGGGGCTTCCTTCCCACCCCATCCCACAGTGCTGGGTGGCCATGAGGTGGGGAAAGATCCAGCCTGGGGCACCATCACTGTGTGGGACACGACAGCTGCAAACCCCATGGGCAGCAGGGTCACAGCAGAGCTCCCCTAATGCTCCTCAAAATCAGGGTCACAGCAGTGCTTAAAGCCCCCAGGAGCAGGGTCACAGCAGTGCTTAAAGCCCCCAAGAGCAGGGTCAGAGCAGTGCTCCCCTAATGCCACATTGACAGAAGGGTCACAGAAGTTGTCCTCTAATTCCTCCCAACAGCAGGGTCACAGCAGTACTCCCCTAATTCCCCCATAGGGCAGGGTCACAGAAATTCTCCCCTAATTCCCCCATACAACAGGGTCACAGAAGTTGTCCCCTAATTCCCCCATACAGAAGGGTCACAGAAATTCTCCCCTAATTCCCCCATAGAGCAGGGTCACAGCAGTGCTCCCCTAATGCCACATTGACAGAAGGGTCACAGCAGTGCTCCCCTAATTCCCCCATAGAGCAGGGTCACAGAAGTTGTGCCCTAATTCCCCCATAGGTCAGGGTCACAGCAGTGCTCCCCTGCTTCCCCCTCCCCCTGCAGCACCTGATGCTCCAGCACATGGTCCATCCCTGCATCCTGCAGCCTGTGGGGCTGGGAAACGCTGAGCACAGGAAGAAAATGCCTTCCCAGCCCCCGCGGTGATCAGCTGGTGCCCCCAGGCAGGAGGTGCAATTAACCTTCTCTTGACAAGAATAACTACCAACGTTATCGTCGATCATAAAGTTACCCAGCCCTCTGCAAGCCCCAGGATGGGGATTGGAGGTGGCGTGGAGTGGGAACAGAGCGTGCAGAAGGGGAAGCAGAGGATTTGCAGCATCCCAGCGTGTTGCTGGTGCACGTGGAGTGCAGCAGGGAGGCATCTCCACAGCCTCCCACCCTCGCAGCCCACACCAGCCCTGCCTGCCTGAGTGGCTCCAAAGTGGGCTGCGAGTCCCCAGACCCGGGGATGGGCTGGGCCGGGAGGATGCGTGAGCTGAGACACATTAAAAGGCAGCAGGAATTGGGGAATGGACAAAAGGAGCCTTGACAGAGCTTAAAAATTGAATATGAAATGATGTATAGGCGCGAAGTAAAGACATGAAAAAAATCCCCGGTCTAATCCGTCGCTCCAGCTCAGCAAGGGAAGGTGAGCTTTGGGTTCCAGGTGTTCCAGGAGCTGTGTAATTGTAGGCTGTGCATCAGGCAGTGACATTTCCTAACTCCAACCTGCACCTCGTCACACAGGGATGTGAACCAGGGACGGGTCACTTTGGGATAAATCACTTGGGCCACACAAACCATGGGGTGCCTGCACCCTCCGTGCTCTGCCTGCAAATGGGGCAACCCCGGAGCCCGGGGTGTGGCCCCTGCCCAGGGCAGGAGACAAGATCCAGAGGGATGTGACAGCGACAGGGTGTTGTCCTTTGGCATCCAGAGTGAAACGGCTGCAAACAGCTTAATCACTGTGTAATTATGCCAAAGCACTGGTCGCTCACTGAGGGACTTCTGCAGGATCTGTGGAAAAGCTTTCCGTTTTTTGTAATGGGAACCAAGAGCCTGGAAATTCTCAGGGTAAAAATATATTTCTGGGCTTGGTTAGGAAAATCAGGTTTTGGCTGCTGGGAAGCTGGGCATGTTCACCATCTTCTGTCCTGACAGCTTTTGTTTGGGGTTTTTCATTTGTGAAAGGAAAGGGTTTGGCAGGGAGGGGAGAATCTGATGGCAATGCAGGGAAAAGGAGAAAAAGAAGATTTCTTCATAGAATTTCAGTTGAAAATAACCAGAGATTTTATTATTTTTATTTTTACTTTCTTCTTTTTTTTTTTTTTTTTTTTTTAATTTTAAATTGCCTGCTTTGAGCCTCCCTGCTGGAGGGGCTGCCAAGGCCTCCCACCAACCCGGGTGTGCTGGGGGCTGTCCGTGGGGCCGAGGGGATGCCGTGTGCTCCCATCCCTGCCTCCCCTCGGAGCCGGGGCCACCGGCAGCGGCTGCCAGCGCTAACCCAGATTCCAGGGGCGTCTTGCTGCTAAATTGGCAGCATGTAAGAGACGTGTCACCTGGGTGACAGGGTGTCTCTGACTGCCGGAGTGTTTGAATACACGGCGCTGTGTGCTAAATACTCCCATCATTACGGCTGAGCTGGAGACACCGAGTGCCAAAGTTCCCTGGGTATTGGGAGGAGGATGGAGGCTGGATTTGGAGCGCACAGGGCAGGGAGCAGCCTTGCCTTGTCACAGTGGCCAAAGCTCTGCTGTCCCCATCCCCAAATCCTGCTGTCCCCATGCCCAAACCCCACTGTCCCTATCCCCAAACTCTGCTGTCCCCATGCCCAAACCCTGCTGTCCCCACACCCTGCTGTCCCCATCCACAAACCCCACTGTCCCCATCCCCACACCCTGCTGTCCCCATTCCCACACCCTGCTGTCCCCATGCCCAAACCCTCCTGTCCCCATGCCCACACCCTGCTGTCCCCATTCCCACACCCTGCTGTCCCCATCCCCACACCCTGCTGTCCCCATCCCCACACCCTGCTGTCCCCATGCCCACACCCTGCTGTCCCCATGCCCACACCCTGCTGTCCCCATCCCCAAACCCTGCTGTCCCCATCCCCAAACCCTCCTGGTCTAGATGGAGTTTCAGCGTCTCCCCAGGAGCACGTCCCTGCTCTCCTGACCATCTCCAAGCTCCTGGAGGCTGGTGGGAGTTCTCTTCTGCCGAGGACCAAAGCAGGGAGCAATTAATCGCCCCTTTTGTTTAGAAATAGCTGAGAAACCGCAGCCCGAGGCTGGAGTCAGAGCCGGGCGCTGCGGTGGCGGGCGGTCCCTGGGGGGACGCAGATGCCGGGCAGGAGGAGCCGGGTGTCTCGGCCGCAGATGGGGAGGGCAGCGGGGAAGCCGAGGAGACAACCGGAGACAACCGCAGGGTAACCTGACCCCGGGGACGGCGAGGGGGAGGCTGGGCGCGGAGAAGCCGCTTCCCCGTGTGAGCCCCCTGCAGTGCTCTGTGAGAGGGTGCTGGGACAAAGAGCTGTCTGTCCCCTCCGCGGCGTGACAGGCCAGCACAGGTCCGTGTCAGCGAGCCCGAGGCTCGGGGGCGGCAGCACGGCGGGGGATTTGCGGTCTGGTGGCATCGCGCACGTACGGCACTTGTGGGGCCCTCTGTGCACAGCTTCGGCGGGGACCGGGGGCTTCCTGCGGGCTGGGTGACACCCGTGGTGGCTGCTCCAGACACAGCCTGCCTCTTCTTCGGAGAAACTGCACCCAGCACTTCCAGCCCTTGACCTCGGAGACTGAGCCAAGCTGTTTCCAGGGGCCCTTCCCCACCCTGCCTGCCCAAGGGTGGTTGTTCATGGTACTTGTGCGCCCAGCGCGCTGGATCCACCGCACCCCTTCCTCTCCAGCAGGCTGGCGTGGGTGGAGTCAGCCCCTGGCCGTGTCCCAGCTCCCCAGGGAACACTTCAGGCTGCGAGTTGCCAAATGAGTGACCCAAACTGCAGGACAGCAGATCTGCAGGGGGACAGGGGACAGGCTGTGCCATCCCAAGTGACCAGGAGCCCCAGGCTACAGCAGCACCATCACAGCAAAAGTCATCTCTGCTGCCAGCAGGGACAGTCCCAGTCTCACCAGAGGGACAAGGGGCCATTCCTGTATGCACAGGTGGCTCCAGCCAGGCTGTGCTGGCATTGGTGAGGCCACACCTCCAGTCCTGGGGTCAGCTCTGGGCCCCTCATGACAAGAAGAACACTGAGGGGCTGGAGCATGGCCAGGGCAGGGAATGGGGCTGGGGAAGGGGCTGGAGCCCCAGGAGCAGCTGAGGGAGCTGGGAAGGGTCTGGAGCCCCAGGAGGGGCTGAGGGAGCTGGGAAAGGGGCTCAGCCTGGAGAAAAGGAGGCTCAGGGGGGACTTTGTGGCTCTGCACAAGTCCCTGCCAGGAGGGGACAGCCGGGGGGGTCGGGCTCTGCTCCCAGGGAACAGGGACAGGAGGAGAGGAAATGGCTTCAACTTGTGTCAGACGAGGTTCAGCTTGGATATTATTGAAGTTTCTCCATGGAAAGAGTGGCCAAGCCCTGGCACAGCTGATCAGGGCAGCAGTGAAGTCCCCACTCTTGGAAGTGTTAAAAAAAAACAAGTAGGCATGGCACTGGTGATATGGTCAATGGCTGCAGTGGGATTCAGTTGAAGGTTGGACTTGGTGACCTTGGAGGTCTTTCCCAGCCCTAATGATTCTGTGATTCTTCTGGACCTGGCAAACATCAGCCAGGCCCTGGATCTGCTTCCTCTGCAGCTGAACTCTGGTGTCTGCCAGCCCTGCCCCAGGCTGCAGCTGCAGGGGAGAGAGGCCCAGCCCGAGGCTCAGGGACGTGTATTCTGCTCATTGCTCACAAATACTAATGGCCCAGAGTTATTAATATTGCCACTGTAGTCATATCTGGGTAATTACTGCCATTAACCACCAGCAGAACTATTGAGTTCCCCTAATCAGTGCATTATAATAATTGGGACCAAGTGTTTTATAGATCCAGACGTTAATTCTTTCCTAGCACCTCTCCCTCCCTGGGAGCTGCTCCTCCCTGCTGGGCTCCAGAGTGTCCCAGCCCAAGGCTGTCCCCTGTGTCCAGCTGCTGGGACACCCTGTGGTCAGCCCAGGATGACCCATGCCTTGGGATGTCCCACGCTCCATCCAGTGGGAAATCATGGCTGTAGGAATTTGGGGTGTCCAGGCAGTGGAGGTGGAGGTGGGACTCCAAGCAGGGCTTGCAGGAGAGGAGCTGTGTCCATTCCCTGCCCGTGGGGCCCAGCAGCACCTCCAGGACAGGAGCTGTGTCCATGCCCTGCCCATGTGGCCCAGCAGCACCTCCAGGACAGGAGCTGTGTCCATTCCCTGCCCATGGGGCCCAGCAGCACCTCCAGGAGAGGAGCTGTGTCCATGCCCTGTCCATGTGGCCCAGCAGCACCTCCAGGACAGGAGCTGTGTCCATTCCCTGCCCGTGGGGCCCAGCAGCACCTCCAGGACAGGAGCTGTGTCCATTGCCTGACCGTGGGGCTCAGCAGCACCTCCAGGACAGGAGCTGTGTCCATGCCCTGCCCATGTGGCCCAGCAGCACCTCCAGGACAGGAGCTGTGTCCATTCCCTGCCCGTGGGGCCCAGCAGCACCTCCAAAAGAGGAGCTGTGTCCATTCCCTGCCCGTGGGGCCCAGCAGCACCTCCCAGGTGCCTGGAGGCAGCAGGATGGATGGAACACTTCGGCTGTTCCTTCTGCTGGGACAGAAATCTGGTGTGGGGGGAGTTAATTGCACAGTCTGCTATTTACACCCGGCTCCTCTTGCTCTGGAAAGCTCTTCCCTGCTGCAGCCATCTGGGCCTTGGAGCCTGGAGCCGCCTTGGCCCAGAGCTGGAGGCTGTTTTGGGGTGACTCAATGGGTTGAATGAGAGGAGCATCTTCTCCTGCAGCTCTGGAGCAGAGCTGGGAGCTGCCTCCACATCCCACTCCTTGCCAGCCCTGCTTGCCCTGAGCACCAGCAAGCCCTGGGTCTCCCCAAGTGATGCCCAGAGCAAGCAGAGCCAGGCTGGCTCCAAAACCACAGCCACAGCCCTTTGGGCCACGTGCTGGGGACACTGTGGGTCCCACAGGGAGCCCTGGCAGCGAGGGCTGAGGCTGGGGGCAGAGCAGGTCTGCAGCCCCCCAGGACAGCTCAGCCCTTGTTTACAGCAGGAGATCTGTGACTGCTTTGTGACAGGGAAGGCACAACCATGTGTCTTTTAGAGCTGGCCTGAAAACAAGAATCCCTGGAAACTCTAATAAATAAAAGAAAAGGAAAGGGGGGGGAATTTTTAGGGTGGTGGTTACACCAAAGGTTTGGCTGTGCCCAAGCCAAAGCGTTTCCTTCCAACCACAGCCATTTCACAGAAATCTTTTTTGATGTTTAGGAAAATAAAATTAAGGGAAACTTTGAAACAAAGTCATTTGGAAGAGAAAAAAAAATCAAAACATTTCAATCTGAATAGGCTGAAATGAAATGTTTTGATCTTTTGGGGTTTTTTCCCCTCCAAACAAACCATTCAGCAGAATCGACATATTCATCCAGAACCTTTTGGTGTTGTCAAATCTGAATTTTTTGTTTTTATATATTTTTAAAAAGAAAGAAAACCAAGCCCTCCCAGCTCTGGCCAGCCTGGCTGGTTAGAGTTCCTTGCGGGCAGAGATGTGACCTCAGTGGGAGCTCCGTGGTGGCTTTGGAGGGACCCTCCTGGGTGGCTGTGGGTCCTGAGGGGAGAAATTCCTCCCTGTGGAGCAGAGAGCAGCGTTAGAGCCACGCTGGAGCACAGCCCTCGCCCTCCTGCCCGGCCCACAGTGGCCAAGGGACAGCGCTGGCACAGGGAGGACACGGCCTGGTCACCCTGGGAGGGACGAGCCAGGGGAGAGTGGCTCCCCTGGGCCCCGGCAGGTGAGAGAGCAGAGCGATGCAATCAATAGTGCTAATTGCAAAGGCAACGTCTAGCAGAAATAAGATGGTTATTCTGCATCACTGGGCACTCTTACAATCAAATTGTCCACAGACAATTAGCTGAGCGGGAGAAATAGGAATTAGGTTTCTAATTGTTCTGCTGGTGAAAGGCATTTCGGAGCACTCGGAGGACTGGAGGAGGAGAGGTTTGCGTCTCTGCCGGGCTGCGGGAGCTGCCATCCCTGCTGTCATTCCCAGAGGGATAACCGAGCCAGGGAACGGGGCTGCAGCTGGGAAGTACAGACGGCTTCTTGGGAGGCTTTGGCCAATGCTTCTCTTTCACGGCTGGGTGATTTATTCCTTTCATTCAGCCGCCCGCACCGCTGAGCAGGCAGCGCTCCGTGCTGCTCTCCGGGCGCTGGCGCGGCGCTCCTGCGCACCCCTGGGCATCCCCCGGCTCGTCCCGGGCTCAGGACACCTCCCGCCCATCACCCACCCACCTGCATCCCCGCTGTGTGCCAACAGCACGGCGTGACAAGGCCGTGCGGCAGGAGCCACCCCCTGTCCCCAGATGGCCATCCCGTGACTCCTCGGCAGCCCACGTCCCGCGGGATGGCACGGCGGGGGCGGCAGCGCTGGGAGCCTGCCCGTCGTCATGAATGCTGCTGTTGACTCATGCCGGTGGGTGTCTGCGGCTCCGGGGAGTCTCCTGCTGCCGCAGCTCCCGGGGCTGCATCGTGAGGACAATGGGAAGCCCTCCCGCCTCTGCTCCCGGGGCTGGCGGGGAGCACCCACAGCGTCCCTGCTGCCTGCGGGGTCTGGCTGCTGTGGAGGGCTGGGTTTGGAGCTCAGGCATCCTTACAGCCACCCACGGGGGCTGCCCTTCAGCATCCTCACTCGGGGGGTGGGGACAGTGTGACTGCAGTGTCCCAGGAGGGGCAGAACCCTCCGTGGGGTGTCACGTCTGCATCACTGCTGGTGGCAGCAGCCTGTCCTTGGGCAGCAAAAACTGTCCTTGGGCTGGGGGAAAAGACTTTTGGAAGCCACCAGTGAAGAGAGCAAGATCTGAGAGCACTTCCATCCCTCAGGGTACCTCCCTCAGCCCGCTGCCGACCACCACGGAGAGGACAGTCCCAAGCGGTGCCAAAGGGATTTGTGGAGAGGTTTTCCCTCTCTGCTTTCGGAGGGGAGACCCCTGGATAGAATTGTAGAAGTAGACACCACAACATCTTCCAGTGTCCCCAAGGCCTGTGAGAGGGTGCTGGGCTCAGAGCACCCCGACCCTGCCGGGGGAGCAGGGCTGGCTGTGACCCCAGTGGGACATCCCACGGGGACCTTCTCTCCTGACCCCACTGATGCTTGGGGATGCAGCATCCTCACGGGCAGCCTCCCACAGAGCCACCAGCATTCCTTTCCTTCCAGCAGCAAAGGCAGGAGCAATGCAGGGGTTTTGTGGACCCAGGTCAGTCACCTGCAGGCAGAGGCCATCCCAGTCCCTCCTGCCTCACTGCTGCACAGCCAGGTGAAGATCCACGGCAGCAAACCCCTGGCAGCCAGGATTAGTGCTCAGGGCATCTCCTGCTGCTCGTGCCCCTCTGAGCACAGCTGAGCCACCAAACCATGGGAAAAATGGAATTCAAGTCACCTCAGAGAGCGTGTGGCGCTGGTCAGCACGTCCCCACCATCCTTTGGTGTGGGCACTGTGGTTTCTCCTGTTGGAGGCAGGATGTCCTGAGTCCTCCAGGAGCAGCCATGGGCACGCTGGAGTCCCACCACGGATGGAGGGGCCATGGGCAGCAGGGCCAGGGCTCCCTGCCTGTCCCAGCAGAGATGGGGACAAGCTCACAGTCCCAAAAGGATCAGCCCCAGGTGATGCTGCTGCTGTGGGAGTGCAGCCAAATACAGCCCCACACGTTTATTCTCATACACACACACACATATATATAGATATATATCTATGTATCCCCTTTGCCTTTGAGTCACCAGTGTTGAAACCTTCCCTGCCAAGAGTCTTCTGAGAAATATCCTCCTCCCCCTCCCCGTTTCTCCTTCTCTCTCTCTCTCTGCAGTATTCAAGCTAATTTTATCTTCTGTCTTTCATCTGCCTGTGTATCTACCACTCCTGACAAAAAAGAGATTTTCACAGATTTTGCTAGTGCTCACCAGCTCTAAAAGCTTTCATCTCCCTCCGACGACGAGTGCGTGTCATCTGCTCACTCCGAATTACAGCAGAGGCCTTCACACTCAATCGGAGCATTTTCTGCCTAATTTCCCAGGCAGCAGGATTAAATGTGGGCTGCAGGCTTGCCTGGCGTGATGCTGAGAGCCCCCTCGCCCCCTTGCTCCCAGGGCTGGCCCCGGGGAAGCCCGGAGCTCCCCTCGCCCTGCCTGCAGCCCTGCACATCCCCAGGCACACTCGCAGCACTGGTGTCCCCAGCAGTCCCTGAGCCCGGGGGTGTGATGGCTGAGCAGGTGGCACAGAGCCCGGAGCTCTGCCCAGCCAAGCCAGGCTGTAAGAGCAGCTCTGAGGCTCAGGGAGCCCCTCAGCACCAAACCCACCGTGGCAGGGGCTGGTGCAAGTCCAGGAGGCAACCACAGCGTTTCTGTGTGATGCCCAGGCTGGCTGCAGCAGCAGCAGAGGAGCAGCAGGTGAGGGTTCAGCTCCCTGTCACCACCACCACAGCGGTCCCCCGGCTGCTGATGTTCTCTCTGGGTGCTCTGCTGCCACATCTCAGCTCTGGCTGCTGCCAGGGTGAGAGCTGTGGTGTCCACAGCAGGAACAATTGTCACACTCTGCCCAGATGGGCTGTCCTTGGGACACAGCGCCCGGGCACCCCTGAGCACCACAGTGGAGGCAAAATGTGCTCCTTGAAAACAGGGCTGTATTTAAACAAGGCAAAAAAGCCAGCTCAGGGATCATGGAATAGAATCCCAGAATGGCCTGGGTTGTAAGAGACCTTAAAGATCACCTTGTTCCACCCCCTGCTATGGCAGGGACACCTCCCACTGTCCCAGGCTGCTCCAAGCCCCATCCAACCTGGCCTTGGACACTGCCAGGGATCCAGGGGCAGCCACAGCTTCTCTGGGGAACCTGTGCCAGGGCCTCCCCACCCTCTGAGTAAACAATTTCTTCCCAATATCCAGTTTAAGCCTTCTCTCTTCCAGTTTGTCACCATTCCCCCTTGTCCTGTCACTCCAGGCCCTTGTAAATTGTCTCTCTCCATCTTTCTTGTCAGCCCCTTCAGGCACTGGAAGGCCACAATTAGGTCATGACAAGTTTCCTCTTCTCCAGGCTGAACAATCCCAGCTCTCCCAACCTTTCCCCACAGCAGAGCTGCCCCGTTGCTTCAATCATCTCCAGGGGCCCCTCTGGGCTCTCTGCAGCAGCTCCAGCTCCGTCCTGTGCAGGGCCCCAGGGCTGGGGCAGCTCTGCAGGTGGGGCCTCACCTGAGAGAGGCAGAATCCCCCCTGCCCTGCTGCCCACACTGGGGACCACCCAGCCCAGGGGGTTCTGGGTCCCAGCACACACGGCCAGGACAGGGCCAGCTCAGCCCCCAGCACCCCGAGGGATGCTCCATCTGCTCATCCTCAGCCTGGACTGACCCCAGGGGCTGGACAGCAGGTGACATGGCCAGGGATCTCCAGCCCCAGGGACAGCCCAGCCTCCTGAGCACACTGAGCACACAGCACACTGAGCACCCTGACCTCACTGACCACAGTGACCACCCTGACCTCACTGACCACAGTGACCACACTGAGCACACTGACCTCACTGACCTC